>WSXT02221824.1:0-16879 GCA_011762715.2 Neuroterus valhalla | reverse complement strand
CTTTTTTAGTTAGAAAATCATCTTCTTGTTTAGAATATAAACTTGATTGTTGAAAATCAAATTTTTTTGTTAAATTTGCATCATTTCGATTCAAAATTCACCTCTGGCTGAAATTGTTAGTGCTTTGTTAAAAATCAATTAATCTTTTTTCGGTGAAAATTCAAGTATTCAGTTGAACATTGATTTTTTGAAAATTAAACTATTTCTTTGAGAATTTATGAACTTTGAGGACAATTCCTCTTTTTTGTAGAAAATTATTCTTTATGGTTAAAAATTCATCTTCTTGCTTGAAATACATCTATTCCCGTTGAAGATTCTTAATTAAACCTCAAAATTCATCAGTTTGGTTGAAAATCAGTTTCTTTGACTGAAAATTCAACTATTTCATTTTTAGTCGAAAGTTGATCTTTTCTAGTTCAAAATTCGACAATTCGGTGACAATTTGTCTTTTTTAATTAAAAATTCAATTATTTCGTTAAACTTCACATACCGTGTTGAAAAATTTATTTTTTGGTAGGAAATTATCTTTTCCTTCGGAAGTTAATAGTCTTCATTAAAAATTCTTCTTTACGGTTAGCTAAAACTCTTATGCAGGATTTACAATTAATTTTTTGAGCCAAAATTTCACTATTCCATTTTTGTTTGAAAATTTTTATTTTTATAGTTCAAATTTCAACCATGTTGTTGAAAAATTGTATTTTTTGGTTGATAACCTATTTTGTTCGGGAATTTAACCATTCTAGTTAAAGGTTCATCATTTCAGTTGAAAATTCGTCTGTCTCGTTGAAAATCCAACTAATTCAGTTAAACATTTACGATTTCAGTTGATTCTTCATCATTTTGGTAAAAATATAATAATTTGTTTGAAAGTTAGTTTTCTTTGTCATAAGTAATTTTTTTCACTGAATATTTAACACATTCGAATTGAAAATTCCATATTTTTAATTGAATATTTATTTGTGCAGTCAAACATCCATTTTTTCAATTCAAAATTTGAGTATTCAAATTTTCGTTGACAATTTATGTTTTTCAGTAAAAGTTAATTTATCTGTTTGAAAACTCAACTCCTTCAGTTGAAGATTCTTTCTTTGAGTATAAAAATTTTATGCTTTATTTTTTAAACTAAAAATGTTGCTGTTCCATTTTTTGTTGAAAATAATTCTTTTTTGTGTTAAAAATTCGACCATTGTGTTGAAACTTTGTATTTTTTTCTCAGAAAATTATTGTTCCTATTTGAAAATTATTCTTCTTGATTGAAAAATGAACTATTTTGTTGAAAATAATTTTTTTTTGTTATCGTAAATTGATTTTTGTTAATTGTAAATATAACTGTTCCAATTTCTGTAAAAAGAACTATTTTTCTGTTGTTGAAAATTTGAGTATTCTTTCAAAAATTGATGTATTTTGCAATAATTGATCTGTTGCGATAAAGGATATTTAGAATGAACGTGATTATTAAAAATAATTGTCTGCGTTTTGCGACAAATATAAATATGTTACTTCTAGTTGACCGGGAAAATTGAAAAATGGACCGTGAAAAACCGGGAAATGACCGGGAATTCGAAATCATCCGCCGAATCGCCACCCCGATATTTCGAAATAAGTACAGATTGGTAGTCCAGTATATTTAGATTTTATTATTGCGATTCATTGGGTAAGAACAATTATTTTTGCCATTTTTAGGGTACCATATAGGAAGCTCAAAACCAAGTTTTCGACCATCAACCCTTTGCAGGTTGTCCGACATCTTGAATTAAGGGGTGATTCCTTGTATCGAGAATAACGGTCGTATTTTTTATTCAATCAAGAAAGTAGTTCATATCATTTTTGATGAGAAAAATGGGTCTTACAAATTAATATATTAGATGTTTTTTCGTATTTTGCTTACTTGTTGCTTAAAACTTGATTATACAAATAAAAAGAGGGTTGAACATTTTTTTAGATCGAGTATCTTTTTTCATTTCAGTGCTTTCGCAAAACTTTTAAGAAAAAAGTTGTAATTCACACGATCTTCTACATTTTTTGTTTGAAAGCTTTTTTTGTAAGAGCAATTGTTTACTCACCGTAGAGTCTGAAAGATGCGCGTACCGTCACTCGGTAGTTGGTAGTGCTGGATTGCGAGCGCTGTGCCGTACTAAATTATTCTAAGTTTCGTTGATGGAATGGAGCTCAACATTTTTTCTCTTTCTTTTTTATTTTTATCAATTATATATAATTTTTACTATATTTTTGTGTGCATAATTTATTTTGCAATTATCTTTTATTTGTTATTTTTAGTTTTAATTGTTCTTGTTTTCAAATTTAACTTCGATTATTTCTTATTGGCATTTCAATTATTTACTATTGTTCAACATAATTTTATGCGTTTATTCACATGATTTCTCTTTTTTTTTGGAAGAATAAATGAAAAATTCTCAAAAATGGAGAATGAGAACATTTTTACAGTAATTCGATAACAAAACTTAATTACTAAAACTGTGAGATTCATGTTACAAACCTCACAATCTTTAATTTATGAATATGCAATCTGTAATGAAATTTTAGGGTTCATGTTCAGTTTGAGATTTTTTTGTTTCATAAATTCACAAAAAATCGTTATATTTCTTCAACAATTTCACGCTACTGTAAACATGCTGCTGATGGTATTAAAATATTGTTTGTGTGGTTCAAAATATAATGAAACAGTAAAAAAGATAAGAATATCACATAGGCAATGAGAATAAATTTAAAAAAAAAAGAATAAATCAAAAAACTCACGTGAAATGAAAACTTTGAGTCGAGAAATGTTTGATTTTTTTTTCAAGGTAATGTAATAAAATTAGGAAATTTATTGAGTTATGAATTTTTTGCTTCAAAGGTTATCCTTGCTGATGGAGTGAATAAAAACTTTGATGATACCACCATTTTTGGTCAAATTATGATTCTTAAGAAAAGAAAGAATTAAAATAACTACGAAAATTGCGCTTTGATTTCAAAAGTCGTAGTTTCCAACTAAAGAATTTTGGCCAATATAGATTTATACTAAATGCTGTTAATTTAACTCACTTCTTAAATTATAATAACAATTTAGTTAAATAAAGAATATAAAACATTCATCTCATTCAGTAAAAATTCGTTGTTTGGGAACTTACTGATGAACTGAAACAAAAACTTTTGTAAGTGAACCAATTTTAGTGAAATTATAGAATTTCAAAAAATAAATCATAAAAATGACTGACAGAATTGCACGTGGATTTCAGAAAATTATAGTTTCCAAAAATTATTCTTGGTGAATGAAGATTATTACAAAATGTTGTATATTCACCTATCTTGTTGTTTAAAAAAAAATGAAGGACAAAATACTAATGCAACGATGAAATTTGTTGGCATGTTTACAGTATCGTAAAATTGCTGAAGAAATATAACGATTTTTTGTACATTTGTGAAACAAAAAAACCTTAAACTGAACAAGAACCTTGAAATTTCATTACAGATTGCAAATTCATAAATTAAAGATTGTGAGGTTTGTAACATGAATCTCATAATTTTAGTAATCAAGTTTTGTTATCGAATTCCTGTAAAAAATGTCTCATCTTCCATTTTCGAGAATTTTTCAATAATAATAAGAAATAAAAGATGATTGCAATATAAGTCATGCACACAAAAAAAGTCGAAACCATATTTAATTGAAGGAAGGAAAAAGAAAAAACGTTGACCTCCATTCCATCAATGAAACTTCAAATACTTTAGTTCGGCACAGCGCTCTTACAAAAGAAGGTTTTAAACAAAAATTTTATAGGATCGTGTGAATTACAACTTTTGTCTTGAAAGTTTTGCAATAGAACCGAAATGAGAAAAGATAATCGATCTAAAAAAATTTTCAACCCTCTTTTTATTTGTATTATCAAGTTTTAAGCAACAAATAAGCAAAATATGAAAAAAAATTTAATATATTAATTTGTAAAACTCATTTTTCTCATGAAAAATGGTATGAACTGTTTTCTTGATAAAATCAAAAATGCGACCGTTATTCTCGATACAAGGAATCACCCCTTAATTTAAGACGACGGACAAACTGCAAAGTGTTGATGGTCGATGGTACCCTAAAAATGGCAACAAAAAAAATCCTTACTTAATGAATTGCAATAATACATATAGAAATCCGACCAAATATACTGTACTATGGAGTATAGTTTGAAAATTTGAACACGTTATTTTGCCATTAAAGTGTATAAACCAGGATTTTCTCATTTGCGGTACACTTGCGACGAATATAGTTTTCACCTTCACCATGATGCAATTACTTCTTTTATATACGTCTCATAAAATTGTTTATTGCCATCATTTTATTACTACCTGTGAAAAAAGGTTCGAATTCCCTGTTCGTTAGGAGAGAACCTTATAATCGTGGTAAAGAAATCTCATACTGCAATTCAATTAATAGATTTCTAATAATTTTATTTATTAGTGTATATTTTCTAAAATTTCATTTTATTTTTTACTCTACCTATCACTTTCAATTTTATTGGTATAAAGTCAAATATACCCATTTATGGAATTACTTAAAGTTCCAGTTATTTTTGCTCAGTTTTTGAAATTACCCCTTGTATGGAATTGAAAAAATGGTTTAAATCCAGATTAGAGCGGAAGGGTATTGAATAATTGAATATGCATTAGAAAGCAACATGGGTAATGTGTGAAGGTGGACTAGTAGCTCACCGGTTCATCGAAATTCGGTGAGCTTAGCACAATTTTCGGTGAACCTAGGCACGAGTCTTGTAGTGGTGAAATGATAGTAATTGACCTAGGACCTATCCCTTTGATACGCGTTAATTAGACTTGCTCGAGTACTAGGAGATCCATTGGCTTCAAAGCTTATCAATAATCCTTCTCAAGATAATCTCCATAGATATTTCATTGCTGCAATTTGAAAATGATAACTTTTTTAATTAATTGAAGAAACATCTTCCATTCGTAACAAAAGTCTCTAGCATTTTTGAGGAATTTAATTTATACAAAAATCTAAAGCTTTGGAGAGATACCAATATTCGAACAACCAGTAAAAACGATAAATTTGGAATTTTTTTCGATTGAGGAAGGAATATTTCGAGCCTTTAAATTTGGAATTTAAACATCTCAAATGGAAGCTTCCCTATTTTGAGGGAATCAAAAAATAAATTTTCATTTTCCGTGTTTAAAAATTATAAAATTCAGAATCAGTCAGAATTATTTGCAATTTTCTCAAAACTATTAGGGAATTGTTATTTTAAAATTCCATACTTAGAGAAAGGAATGAAATTGTATCTTCAAATTTTCAAAGCTTTATCTATTTATGTTTAAAATAAATTGAAATTTAAGTTTCACATTCTTCAATCTCCTTCCCTTAGTTTTTTTTTCTTCTAAAAATCCCTGCGTACTTTTTTTAGGAATAAAAAAAATTTGACTGTCAGAAAACTGCATTCGAAAACAGCTCAAACAGCTGTTTATGTTCTTGAATCTTGTTTCTGACATTCGAGTCACCATTTTATAATGGAATAATAAATAATTCAATTATTTTGAATGTATATAATACAGAGAGATATAATGTATGTCTCATAAATAATATACCTTTTTATACAATGATTTCATATCTAAGCAGAGTCAAAATATAAGAATATAATTAAATTAGAAATTGTTCTCTAGCCGTTTGTTAAAATATGAAGCACTAGTTTTTGTGAAGAAAATTGAAATTCGTCAGAACGAATAGTATACTAGAAACCCCTGAAAAGAGACAACCATATTCACGGTCGTGATATTAACATTGAAAAGTCTATAGTTATCGTTTGCATTTGAATAAAATTATATGGAGTTCAAAATTTATTTGATATTTTACGGTTCAAACAAATCGTGTTCCGTATGTTTACAAAGTTTGTTTTTATTCGATCCTGATGGAATTTTCCAACGTTTTCGAACTTTATAACTTTTGTCGCGCTTGCGCAGGGTAGACGACGCGCCTTTCACGTACATGACGTATATCACGTAAATAAAAATGATCCAACTGTTTGCAACTGTTTGTCAAATTCTAGTGATTCTAGGTGTCACTTTTTTTCGGCTGTCCGAATCAAAATTTACAGACAAAATTTTTCTTTATTAGCGATTAATAATCCAGACCGTTGGTAAGTATATATATTTTTCAATCTTTGTGACATTAAATTAACCGTTTTATTTAATATCTCAACCTTTAAACCGGTTAGCCGGTGAGTCATTATAATGTCATATCTATCTCACATCATGCCTATGTGTATCACTTTCCATCTTCGCATAAGAATCTAAAAACGAAGCAACAAATGTAGGAGAATAGTTCGATGAAAATTTAGGAACTTGGATATATTTTATTAAATTCAAATCTGTTTTTTTGTTTTGAAAGTATACTTTAATTAGATAATTTATCATTAATGTAAGTTACCTCCTTCTGCTTTGTTTTATTTCGAAGCGACATTCATGATAATTCAATCACTAATAAATTATGTTGATCATTTTTCTTTTATGTTGTGACGAATATTTAATTTTGAAAAATTTAATGAACAAAGCTTCTATCTGAGGATTGTGGAATTGTAGGGATATTAGATCATATTTTATTATTTGTCTGAATTTATAATCGCATTATTCTGAGTCTAGAATTTACTTTTCATTATCAGTTTTCTACATTAATTTTTGAAAGAAAATTTTTAGACAAGAAGCGTTCTTTTTTATTTGTGTTTTTAATAAAATGGAGAAGAAATTAAAACTAAGACGAATTTGCTTTAAAGGTTAATAAATTTATGTACCTACTTGGCTATGTTGAAGTTGTAAAAACTTAAATAATAATATTCTATCCAACATCCATGAAATGTATCACATAATAGCATAGGTAAATCAACAGTGTTGAATTTATTATGGATTTGTTCACTCGAGGAAATAACTGATTTGGGGATTTTTCCAGATTGATAATTTTTCTGACTACAAAGATAATCACATAATTTATGAAATGCTGAAATACGAAAAACAAACTAAAAGTAACTAAAGCTGGATTTGAAGATACCAACTTTTTTGGCCAGCTTGTATAAAACTTGGATGAAAATTTGGGATATTTCAGTATTATTAAGTTTCATTCGCTTACTTTTTCATAAAAATCAATAGTGGCCAAATATGAGGTATACAATTATCCATATTTTGAATGCATTGAGGAAAGCATTTACTAAAAACCAATAAATAAATATCACAATGAGTTTTACGTGCGATTAATATTTCCAGGCCTTAAAAATTCACTGTACCTTGCCATGAGAAAAATAGACGTTGTAAATTATGGGAGAACTAAAACAGATATTTAGATTTGTCCTTGAAACTTAATAAAAAAAGTATTCCAGTTAATCGAGGTTCCAAAATAATAAATTTGAAAACTGAAGAATTTTTCAGAAAAATCTAATGCCCAGTTTTTGATTCTCAATTGAAGGTTCCCGTTGATGATCAACTAGACAGAAAAATCTACATCAACTGAAGCAAAATATGGATTCTGGAATTTCTTATTTGGAAGCAATCCAAAAGATACCCGGAAACTCTGCTAAGGAGAAATATGAATCGTTGAATAAAATTGTGAAGCAGACCCTTGAAAGAAGGCAAGCGCCGGGTGATTTCGCTCTACAAACTTCGTATGGATCACCTATTCCACAAATTTTGACTCCGATCCTTCAAATAGAAACAGCGAAAATTTCCAGAAATACTGATCATGTAATCGCGGCTTTGAAATCAGAAGATATCTCCATTGTGAATCGAGGATTACAAGCTGTGTGGATTTTCGATGGTAGTAATAAGAATGTTACAAATTTTGCTTATTTCGCGGCTCATATCTTCCCGGAAGTTTCGTTGAACACTCAAAGCAGTATTATAAAACGCTTATCCCAATACTTGGGCCACAAAAACGAATGCAGTCTTGCTCAAGAATTTTTTGAAGGTCTCATCAGAACTTACGGATTAAAACGGGCAATGCCTTTACTGACTGCCTGTAGTGAAAAATACATTTACGAGTTTATAAAGGGTGGAAACGTGTGTCTCCCTGAGAAAATAGTTGCGAGATTATTTCGAAAGTATCCTGCACTCATTATTAAGTATTTGAAATTTTGTAAACCAAATTTATGCGAGGAACGCGTTGTTGACCCTATATTTATACAAGATTATTTAGCCTTTCTACCACGTCTAATTAAAAATCATGTACTCGATTTTATCGATATTGTTAATTCATTTGATAATTGTTTGAAAATTAAAGTAGGAATCAAAACTGCTGGGTTGTTCCTCAAAGGCAAAGGTGTCAATGCCCTAATCGAATTTCCGCAAAAGTATCTCCCTATATTGTCATTAAAATTAGTCACGACGAAATTAAGCAAAGAGCAGTTTGAACTTATGTTCCGAAATCTGTTTCCAAAAAACAAAAACGATTTTTCGTTCACTAAAGTGCTCAAGTATCTAGAGTTCCAACCACAAGAACTAAAATTGCCTTTAATCATGAAAAACTTCAGAGATTTATATTGTGTAGATCTGATAAAGTCATTGGATAAAGTTACTCCTCAATTGATGTTAATGCTGCCAGAAGAAGATCGGAACGATTTGGCACAAAAGAAACTGGCCGAGGATCCTGATATTAATCCAAATAACTGTGAAGAGTCTTGGGTGTGTTATTTATCAACTGAAAATTCCATTCCGAAGATTAAGGATCGAATTTCGAAATCGAAGGAAATGGATGACAGGACAGCCCTAGTTGGGCAATTAATTTACACTTGCAAAGTCAACAAAAGTGAAAAAGATTTACTTCTCGTATTACAATATATATCATCGAGACATCGGAATGAAATGTCGATCTTTTGGTTTAGAGTATACGACAGTCTTCTGACACATTTCATTCTAGAAACTTTAAATGCAGATCACTGGAATCTTTTAAGTGAGATGATTAAGAGATTGCATGTCAAAGATCACTTGAATGAGAGGTCCAGAACTTCAGAAAATATGCTTGAAAAATGGATCTATTTTAATCTGTTAAATGGTATATCAATCGAAGATGAAATTACTTTGTTAGCGGAAATAAAGATTGAAAGCTGGAATGCTACGTTCAACATAATTACCGATAATCCAGAATTTGAGAAACGGTGTTTAGAGACATTTATTGACATCATTCCACGCAAATTTCCGAAAGATAATGAAATATGGAAGGATAATGAAGTTGATACGATTCAAAAACTCACTGAAGGACTCTATAATTATAACGAAAGAGTTACCGGAATTGCAAAAAAAAACCGCAAGATTTTGAAAAGCGAAGAATTATTGTGTCTTAGCAATTATCCATGGCTTCTTGAACAAGTGAAAGAGATTGTCGTTCGGGAAAATCAGAAAAGACAGTATAAAATCAATACACTGAAAACCTTGATTAGGAATCATGAACGAAAATTATACGACTCCTTGTTTCCACATAAAGAAACACTGACTATAGCCCGTGTTTTTGAACAAGAAGGATTAAACTTCTTGAAGAAAGAACCTGGGAAGGTTTTGGAAAATTGGAAAGAATACTTCGATAGTTGTGAAAAAAATATTCATCGTGCTCACACTAGAAGGTTTGTTAAAAAGTGCACTTGGTACAAAGAAATCCCAATTAAATTCGCAGAGGAATCCTTAAAGAAATTAAATGAAGACAAATCAAGCACGCTGATGATCTTGGCTCTTTTGCTTCAAGGTCCAGAGTTTGTTCGAATCATCGAACCTCTGATTCCCGATTCGGGGAAAATGGATATTGATGGAGAAGATGCAAAGAAATCTTTCCTTGCAGTAAGAGCTGTCCCACCAGCTATAAATGTAGTAAACCCGCCTCCGTCTCTAGAATTAGTTGGAAAGTTCTGCAGTGGAGATTATTTGTCTTTAGGCTTGGCTTGCATGATGAATGTCGGACGACGTGTTTCCATCAGCAAGGTCATTGCTTTCGCCAAAGGTTTAATTGACAAACCGATTTCAGTCAGGAAACATGGAATTCGATTGATGTGTATCGTCGCTCCAACTGAAGATTTATGTGAATTTTTGAGACACTTGTGGAAAACCGAAAAACATACATCGATCCGGGAAGTTGTTTTCCAAAAAGCTCACGATCTTTTCATCAACCGACCTTGCAAGGGAACTTGGCGCTTGATGCGTTTTTGCATAGAAGGTCTCACTAAAGACGACATCGAGTGTTTCAACGTATTGATGGAAATAAGAAAAGTACCTAACGAGTACATCAAAGATTATTTCGAAACAGGATTAACCAAGATCGAGAAGCTTGCGAAGGAGGATGTAACACCAAATATATCAAATGAATTAATTTGTAGTTTTCTTAAGACTGCAACTTCACAAGTCTGCGTCTTTTTTCCGGAAGATTACTGTCGATTTTTGGTACAAAAGTTTGCATTTGATTTCAACCTTGATGACCAAGTTTTCGCGGCAGGTCGTTTGTATGCTGTTCATACTTTCCTGATCGAAGCCAAGGGAAATCTAGAATCTAGACTGAAGTATTTTTGCAATTTGTTATCCACTGCTGTATCCAAACACTGGAATGAACCACATTCAAAGAATTTTAGATCTTATCCCATGAAACAGTGCTTTAGCAAGATTATCAATGATATTGTGAGCTCTGAAATGATAATCAGAATCGATCCGACAATACCGAAAGCTATGTTGAATTTGTTTTCTGCTTCTTGCCTGCAACCGGTCCAAGATTCAAATTCCTACTTGAGCCTTTATTTTGTAATCGAACTTCGAAAGGCAGAGTTTGATGGTAGACTTTTCGGATTATTGATTGGAAAGCAGATGTCAAATTTGTTAATGTCCTTCACCGGAGAAATGATTGTAGTTATCGGAGAGGCGTTGTATGAATTCGTGATGCCGTTATTAGAATCTAAGTCAAAAGAAGGAACCTTTATTGGCTCTCTAATCGAAGCTTTAATAGAGGTGAATTTGATTCACTCTTCCATTGTAGCTGCGCTAATGTTGGGTAGAACCCATACTTTTGTTTCCGATCAGCAGTATATACAAATTGTAGATAAGTTGGGAAAAGTCAATCATCCGGCTGTTGCTTCTTTTTTGAATAACCATTTTATTGCTTCAAATGTAGATGAAGTTTACAAATTATAATTTATATAACTCTCTGAATTATATTTCAAGAGAAATGTTTTTGATTTTTTGGAAAATTGAAGAATGTGATATGCGAACTGCTCCTACACTCATACAAATACCTGTAAAGAGATAAACTATTTTATACTGATTACTGATAATACACAAAAGATGATTATATAATAAATAAATTTTTAAAAAATTTGGAAGTAATTATGAAGGGCGCTTTCAAGCTTAATTTGAGATTTCAATTATTAATCAATAGCTTACTCTTGAATGATTCTTTCATAACTTACGATTTTTTATTCGTTTTTTTTTAAATTATGCCTGAATGGGAAATTCGTTCTACTAAATCAGGGTGGCGACTTGACCGGGGAACCGGAAATTTAATCAAAAACCCGGGAATTCACTTGACTCAATCTAGAACTATTAAAAATTCTACCGAAGAAAAACGAAAAATGACAGCTTTCTTTTTATGGATCAAAAAGATATCTTATCATTTGCTCCAAAGAATGTAAAGTTCCTTTCATCTGGTTCTCAAAATATTTAAATATATCTATACTTCATGAGGGGAAGAATTTTCATTTCCTTCCATTCTAAGGAAAACGTTTTGGAAATTTGTTGCTCTTTGATGTTTTTTTAGCTGACTCAAATTTGATAATCGAATTGATGATAACCTAAACATATAGAAAGAATTATTACATAAATTTTTAAAGAAAAATGCACTTATCACGTTTTCTTTGCTTTTCCTCATTCATCTGACTTGGGACAGAGAATTTCAGAAAATGATAATAGATTCTATTTTCGGGCAAGGGGATTCAGTGAAGGAGTATAATTTCACTTGGAACAGGGATTTTTTTTTCATCGGACGGGAACTTTCTTAACGAATTTTTAACTAATTCCGAAGAAGAAAAATTCCTGAATTATGACAGAAAACTTGTTTACATTGTTCATTGCGTTATTTCGATTCAAAATTTAGCTCTGGTTGAAATTGTAACTACTTTGTTTAAAATCATTTAATCTTTTTTTGAGGAAAATTCAAGTATTTAGTTGAACATTGACTTTTTAATTTAAAATTAAACTATTTCTTTGAGATTCATGTAATTCGTGATGAATTTTCTTTTTCTGTATAAAATTATTCTTTATGGTTGAAAATTAATTTTTTTTGGTTAAAATACATCTATTCCCGTTAAAGATTCATTATTGATCCTGCAAATTAATCACTTTGGTTAAAAATCTATTTCTTCAACTGAAAATTTAACTTCCATTTTTTATATATTTTTAGTCCAAAATTCGACAATTCGGTGAAAATTTGTCTTTTTGAATGGAAAATTCAATTATTCCGTTGAAACTTCACAATATTTTGTTGAAACATCGATTTTTCGGTAGAAAATGATCTTTTTCCTCGAAAGTTAATATTCTTCTTAAAAAATTTTTCTTTATCGTTAACAACTCAAGTTATGCAGTTAAACATTTTTCATTCTAGTCAAACATTCATCTAGTTGATACTCTTAATGTTTGGTTTAAAATTAATTTTTTTCGAACAAAAATGTCACTATTCTATTTTTGTACGAAGATTTTTATTTTTATAGTTCGAATTTCAACCATTGTGTTGAAAATTAATTTTTTGCCAAATAACTCAGTTAAAAATTTGTTCTTCTGGTTTGAAATTCAAATATTTCAGTTAAACATTTACAATTTCATTTGATACTTCATCATTTTGTGTACAAATGTAATAATTTGTTTGAAAGCTAGTTTTTTTCGTTGGAAGTAGGTTTTTCTTGTTATAAGTAATTTTTTAACTGGAAATCTAACCTATTCCAATTGAAAATTTCGAAGTTTTAGTTAAAAATTCATTTGTTTAGTTAAGCATCCATTTTTTTCATCTTTTCCTCCTTTATCAGACTTGGGACAGGGACTTTCAGAAAATAATGATAGATTTCATTTTAGGGCAGGGAGTTTTAAGGAAGGAGTATGATTTCACACAGGGAATTTTTTCATGGAACGGGAACTTTTTGAACTGATTATAATTCGTATTTAGAAGAGAGGATTTTTGAATATCGTTCCTCAAGTTCAAAATTTTTAACAATTTTAAAATCCCCTCTTCCTAATTTTAAATAAAGAAAGTACTTCAAGAAGTCTTTAGAGTTCTTGAATTATGAAAGAAATCTTGTTTACATTGTTCATTACGAATTCATCCTTTTTTAGTTGAAAAATCAACTACTTCTTTTAAATTCAAACTTGCTTGTTAAAAATCAAAATCTTTTGATTCACCTCTGGTTGAAATTGTAACCACTTTGTTAAAAATAAATTTATCTTTTTTCAGTGAAAATTTAAGTATTTGGTTGAACATTGATTTTTGAATTTGAAAATTAAACTTTTTCTTTGAGAGATTTTGTACTTCGAGGAAACTTTGCCTTTTTTGTAGAAAATTAATCTTCATGATCAAAATGTATCTCTTTGCCTAAAATACATCTATTCCCGTTGAAGATTTATCATTATACCTGAAAATTCATCAGTTTGGTAGAAAATCAATTTCTTCAACAAATTTTGTTCTTTTTTTCGGTTAACAATTCAAGTTATGAATTTCAACATTTTTCATGTCGACAAAAATGTCTCTCTTCCTTTTTTGTTTGAAAATTTTCATTTTTAAGGGTCAAATCCCAACCGTTTTGTTGAAAAAATTTTTTTTTGCATGAAAATTAATTTTTTTTCAAGAATTGAAGTATTCTAGTAAATGTTCATCAGTTCAGTTAAAAATTCGTGTTTCTGGTTTAAAATTCAACTACTTCAGTATAGCATCTACAATTTCGTTTGATTTTTCATCATTTTGTGTAAAAGTGAAATAATTTATTTGAAAGTTGGTTGTCTTCGTTTGTTGAGACTTAGTCTTTTTAAAAGTAATTTTTTTTTACTGAAAATTTACCTCACCCCAATTGAAAATTCCATAGTTTCAGTTAAAAATTCATTTATCTTGTCAAACATCCCTTTTTTAATTTAAAATTTGATCATTCCAATTTTCATTGCCAATTTATCTTGTTTAGTCAAAGTTAATTTGACTGTTTGAAAACTTAACTTAAAAATTTTACTATTCCATTTTTCGTTGAAAATAATTGTTTTTTGAGTTCTAAATTCAACTATTTTGATGAAACATTATATTTTCCCTTTGAAAATTATTATTTCTATCTGGAAATTAATCTTGTTTGAATATTCACCTTTATGGTTGAAAATTTAAGTGCTCCAGTGGAATATTGATCTTTTTAGTTGAAAGTCCATCTTCTTGGTTTGAAATTTACCTGTTCTGATCCAAGATACATAATGTTAATTGAAAATTCATCCAATTGGTTGAGAAATGAACTATTGTTTTAATTGATTTATTTTGCAATGTTCGATCTAATGGGTTAAAGGATGTTTAGAATCGACCTCATGAATAAAATTAAATGTTTGCATTTCGCGACAAATATAAATACGTTACTTCTAGTTGACCGGGAAAATTGAAAAACTTGACTGTGAAGAACCGGGAAATGACCGAGAATTTGAAATCGTCTGCCGAATCGCCACCCTGTAAATGATGCAAGAGAAAAATCAAAACATGTTATTTCTTCGAGGTTCGAATTTTGATTGGAGAACATGGAAATATTATCTAAAGTCGAATTGTAAAAATGATGATTCATTTTTGAATCCATATTTGGGAATTGATTTCGGAAATAAAAAGAATGTTTACGGCACTGAAGTAAGGTCCACCAATATATTCCACAGAACTCTAACGAGCGATTCAGTGGACGTCATGCACTCATAACGATAAGTCGTAATAAAACACAAAAAATGATCATTAAGACTAAATTTGGAACATTAAGGGGTGTCGTAAAGAGAAATGTTCTCGGTGGAAAATATGTATCTTTCAAAGGAATTCCCTATGCGGAGCCACCAGTGGGCCAACTTCGATTTCAAGTAAGTTCACTGACACTGAAAGTTCTTCTGGAGTACCTATCTTGAGTTGGATGCCTTGTGTTTCTGCGTGAGACTGTGAGATACAAATATGCAGGTTGTTGCTTACGTCATGCCAACTTGAGAGGAGCAAAGTTTATCATTATGTGTATATGGATATAAGCTATAACGCTATAAGCTATCTAGAAATTTAAAATTTCCTACGCAATTTGGAAACTATTACTTTTCTTGATAACGTAAATATTTCAGATCTATTTTGCTTGAATAATTAGTTTATAAAAATCTTGAAAGAAGTAAAAAGTAGCTGCAAAGTAGATCTTCAGTTTTTAGTTTTTGTTCATTTTATATATACTTTATAGTTCCTTATAGATGACTGTTTTGTTTTTATTGAATTAGGACGCAATACCTGAAAGTGATAAGTCTTTATTACAAAATATGATGAATGGAACAATTTTAATTTCAATATCTTTATCGACCGGGAAACCGGAAAATGACCGGGAATTTTATTTAAAAACCGGGAATTTACTTGCCTCAAACTAGAATATTCAAAATCCTCAAAAAAAAAACAAACGAAAAATGACCGTTTTCTTTTTATAAATCAAAAAGATATATTATCATTTGATTCCAAGAATGTAATATTCCTTTAATCTGATTCTCAAAATATTGAAGTACGTCCATACTTCATGAAAGGAAGAATTTTGATTTTTTTACAATTATAAGAAAAACGTTCTGCGAATTTGTTGCTCTGTGAGATTTTTTAAACTGACTCAAATTTGATAGTCGAAATGATGATAGCCCAAACATACAGTTAGAATTTTTGTCTATATTTTTTCAAAAAAATACAGGGAATTTAAGAAAATAATTATAGTTTTTATTTTAAGGCAGGGGATTTCAGTGAAGAAGTATAATTTCACTTGGAACAGGGAATTTTTTACATAGAACGGGAACTTTTCAAATTCTTTAGAGTAAAAGTAGTATTCCAAAGAAGGAATATTTCTGAATTATTATAAAAAACTTGTTTACATTGTTCATTGTAAATTCATTCTTTTTTAGTTAAAAAATCAAGTAATTGTTTAAAATTGAAACTTGTTTCTTGAAAATCAAATTTTTTTTTTGAAAGTTACATTATTTTGATTCAAAATTCACCTCTGGCTGAAATTGTAACTACTTTGTTAAAAACCATTCCATCTTGTTTTTGGTGAAAATTCAAGTATTTAGTTGAACATTGATTTTTAAAGTTGGAAATAAATTAAACTATTTCTTTGAGAATTTATGTGCTTCGTCAAAAATTTGCATTTTTTTTAGAAAATTAATCTTTATGGTTAAAAATTCATCTTTTTGCTTAAAATACATCTTCTTGCTTAACTATATCTATTCCCGTTGAAGATTCATTATTTTACCTGAAAATGCATCAGTTTGGTTAAAAATCAATTTCTTGAACTGAAAATTGAACTATTTCATCTTTAGTGGAAAATGTTCAAACTTTGTTCAGTAAATGGAAATGTTCAGTAAAAATTTGTCTTTTTCAATTGAAAATTCAATTATTTCGTTGAAACTTCACATATTCTTAGAAAAATCGATTTTTTGGTAGAAAATTATCTATTTCTTTGGAAGTTAATATTGTTCTTCAAAAATTGTTCTTTCAACCATTTTGTTGAAAAATTGTATTTTTTGGTTAAAAATTATTTTTTTTGTTCAAAAATTGAACTATTCTAGTTAAATGTTCATCATTTCAGTTCAAAATTCGCCTTTCTGGTGTAAATTTAACTACTTCAGATAAACATAATAATAATAATAATAATAATAATAA
>WSXT02221813.1:0-16879 GCA_011762715.2 Neuroterus valhalla | reverse complement strand
GAACTAAACTTGCGCACCGAAAAAAGATCTACAAATTTGGTTAAACTATTTTTTTGACAGGACAAGTAGTTTCTGCTTCATTTATAAAAAAAACCATAAAATGAATTTATTTCAATCAGAAAAATAACTATAAGAATGAAATATTAAAATTTTTTAAAAATTGACTAAGGCTAACACTGAAGATTGATAGAGAACAGTTATTCACCCCACAGGAATATCTGTAAATTTGTTATAATTTTTCCCATTGGACGCGTAGTTTTTGTTTCAATCGTAAAAAATTAGATTGAAAATTGAATTTCTAGAAAAACTACACAACATGTGAAAAAAATTAGGCAACAAAACTCCTCTACCGCATTGGACAAACTTTGATTGAGTGCGCAGCACGTGACACGCGATGAGAATGTATTCGTTAAAGTCGGAGAAGCTTTAGAAAAAGAGAATTCACACTTATCAAATTAAAGTAGTAGACATTCCGCTTCTGAGTTCACAAGCTCTGTATAAAACTGTAGGGAGGAGATCCTCGCTTCGCTGACAAGCGAACGCGAACGGTGGAGACTTTCGCTCCAGCAGTTCTCACTGTCTTTTACCTCGTGTGTTCGTTCTTTTTACTCGGCAAGTAATTGTTAAGGGGACTATCGGTGCAATCATATTAGCTTATATTTGTTAAAAATTGTTTGATTATGGCGTTCATCTTCCCGGATACATCTGAACTCTGTTCTCTCCCTCAATATTGGTTTTGCCACGTCATCAGGGTTAGTACCGCGTCCATTGAATAAATTTACATTGCTTACTTGTCTCTATGCTAGCGTTCGTGCTCTCTCACTCTTCAGCCTCCTCGGAAGGACCACAAGCTCTACAGAAACGTGAACGCAGTGTCAAGCCTTAGGAGCGAAAGCGTAGAGGAAGACCACAAAAACGATACGGGAAAAAGGAGCGCGCAGCTCTCCGTCGCGCTGCTGATGCTGCTCGTTCGGCTGAACAGCAATCCATATATTCAATTACGAGTTCTCAGTCTCAAGATTTCTTCTTCTCAGGATGTTAAAGAAGAGACTGCGTTCGTTCCACTTTTTTTCTCCTCTCAAGTTATCGCGAAGAAAACCGACTCTTCTATCAGTAGTGGCTCTCTTGTTCTCACCAAATCACGCTTTGCCAACTCCGGTGGAACTCATCACCTCCCTGAAGGCTCCGGAATCTCCCGAAAATAGTATCGTTTTAATACCCACTCGTAGTTCACCTGAGAGATTCTCTCCATCCCCGGCAAGACCCCGCGATCTTGCGAGACGCAACTTCGGATCCTAGGTTGCCAGGGTACGGCCCTGCTAAACCCCCTCTGCTTTCTTTTTCTCTCTCAGCACTAGTAAACTGTCTCTTCACTATGACATGTTTGATGCACACGAGTACGTGCTGTAATCTTTCATCAATCCTGTGGTTGAACGCCTTAGAATCGTCCTTTTTCCACAAAATCTACCTATTAACAACTAGCGTGCACTCCGGTCACCCGAATCTCCTCGCCCGATATTCGCCGGCCTAGATCATGAGGATATATATTATTGTCTTCCTTGTCAAGTGTGAAACCCTTTTTACGAATGCCATCATCGATCAAGCCGAATGGTCGAAAATTATTGCCAAATCCTTAACGGATCATGCGGCAAAATGGTAAGAAGTTTACAGAAATTTGTCTCTGCCGTGGGTAAAATTCTGAAACTTGCTCATCCGACATTATACCCGGGCGTGTACGTTAAATAAATTATATACAAAATTGTATACGCTCAAGCTAGCCGACAAAGAACCTACCGGGGTGTTTCTTCGAGAGAAATAGCTCCTGACACTCCTTCTCCTCCCTCAACCCCCTGAAAAACAAGAAGTAGGGCTTCTTCTAGAATCCTTGAGACCTTTGATGAGAAAAATTCTCCGTGCCGCGCACCTTACCTCCTCTGAGGATCTTTTCGAACGGGCTGTTCAGCCGAAGCGGACGAGACGAAAGAGAATCCACGTAAGGATTCTCGTGAACTTGCGGAGCCGAAAACGGCCATACAGGCAGGAAATGCAATAATGGGAACTCAGTCTTGAGTGACGTTTATTCCGATCTCAGCAGCCTACCTCGAGGTAATCGAGAGGTCGTCGTTGAGATCAACACCCTTGTCTCGGACAATTTTGTGGAAAGTGCAATATTGAATGAGGCCGAACTTGCCGCCCGATGGCCAGGGCCACCCAACACGTTCTTAGCCGCTGTAGGAGCCACAATCTTTCTTGAAGGTACCGTCTATCTACATCCAGTGCTTCAAGATGCCGTGTGCGCCGAAACTTTCCACGTTAGCTCTAAGCTTCGCGCCGAACTACTTCGTGGACGACCTTGGCAACGTAAACACTATGTTATCCACGACCACGTAATCAATTGCATATTCATCGTTACCACGAGCCGACAGCGTGTTTATTTGAGCTACCTGCCATACGCTTACGAGTTTACTCCCTCGACAACAAACGTCGAAGTAAACCAAGGTTTCCTTGAGGAATTAAAACCAACATGGTGGTCGTTTGAAACAAACTGTTGCAGCCGTTCAACATGAATTCCGTTTTTTTTTTCATTCAAGACCATTCCTCGAGCCTCCCCGTCATGATTCTGAGGAAATGCGGCAATATATTGACCCGCAAGTACGAGAAATGCTTCGCGATGGCGTCATCGAACCAACGTCGTCTCCGTTCAGCTCAGCTGTGGTCATCGCTGGTAAGAACGGAGAACATATGTTTTGTGTGGAATACCGTCGTTTGAATAAAGCGACCGTAGATGCCCCCCAATACCGCCTTTTCCACACTTGAGGGAGGTTAGTTTCAATTAAGCGCGATGCCCTTCGGCCTCAAAACTGGTCCAGGGTCATTTCAGAACCTCATGCGGCAATTCGCAGCTGAACAGTAGGGCACGTTCGCCGTCGCGTATCTGGATGACATAATTGTTTACCCAAAAACAGGCAGGAACACTTGTTACACCTAGCCCCAGCCTTTGAGCGATTGCCCATCTACGTGTAGTTTTGGCCAAAGCTCACTCGCTTACCTTTGCCATGTTGTGGGTACAAGTGGGTATTCCACTCAGTCCATCCACATTCACGCGATTTGGAACGCCGCTCCCCCCCTTGCGATATGCAACTGGATGAAGGAGTATGTGCCAAACTCTTCGGTCATACTCGCCCCTTTGTCAGATCTCCGTTCAACAAAGAAACCGTACAAGATGACCCCAGAACGATTAAAGGACTTCGACACGGCCAAACTGGTCTTCCAGACTTCAGCCGTTCTTAACCGTCCAGATCCGTCTTGTCCTTCAGACTAATGCCAGCGCGCGAGGTATGGGTGCCGTCCTCATGCAAGAGGAGCCCGACGGAGAAATATGAATTATCTCATAGGCTAGCGCTAAATTTTCAAGTGCCGAGGCAAGATACCACTGCAATGAGCAGGAGTGTCTTCCCATCGCCTGCGCCATAAAACGCTATTGTTTTTTCATAGAGGATCAAACCTTCATCCTTCGGACGGATAGCAAAACGCTCACCTGGCTGGAGCGTCAAAAAAATACCCTCGACAAATTAACCCGTTGGGACTTATTCCTCAGTCGTTTTCCTCGCATGGTCGAACACGTGCTGGAAAGAAAGAATGAACTTCCGGATATCCTTTCTCGTCATCCGGGCTCCAACAAGATATCCCCAGGCGAGCCAGACCTGGAATCAATGCTACCACCCACTCGGTCAGCCCTAGATACCCCCTAGGTAGGCCGTGTTCCGGTCCTCAGTTCTATTGTGATCCACCCACGCCACCACTATTGCAAGAAGTCATAGCCACCCACAGGAGGACCCTACGATTTCTCGTGACGCGTTGAGATGGCTTGACATTCAAAACCGCTAATACTATGGAAATATCATGACTCACCTGTCTCGGGCCACCCTGGCACCGATGCGACCCTCTGCACGCTTCAATGGTTTTTTTCTGGCCCGAAATGAACCGCGAGATTCGCCGTTATGTGTTCTGCTGTCATATTTGCCTGTGCTGCAAACCAGTGCGCACCAGGTTATCAAATTCCCAACATTCACGAATCACTCGTCGGGCCTGGGAAACGGTGGCCGTCGATTTGATGGGTCCCTATCCACGCGCTCGCAGCGGCTCGCAGAGGCCTTCCCACTTCGCTCATCCGAGGCGCCTCGTCTCACCAAGTTCCTTCAGGAAGAGGTATTATCTCGCTTCGGGTACCCTAATCACGTCCTCAGCGATAGCAGGACTCTGCTCACAGGTCACGTATGGACTGAAGCAAGCCAGCGTTTGGATTGCGAGCTTTGTACGACGCCAGTGCTCGACGCTGAAAATCAACTATCTTGAGATCGCCTCCTAGCTTCCTGCTCTTTGGGAAAACTATAGTTTCCAAATCCCAACGAACAAGAGGGGAGGGAAGAAGAATAACGTCGAAAGGAGGAGACCCGCCGGCATCAAGCTGCTCATCAGGCCAGATACGCCTCCGTCCAACCAAGACCCAGTTTCTTTCCAGGGGACTATCTGAACTGCGTGCAGCGTAAGCTCTCTAATATAGCTGAAGGCTACAATGACAAGCTAGCTAAGATCCGAATCGGGCATTTCCAGATCATCGAACATCTCTCTGGGGAAATCTATATCATTGACAAGGAAGATGTGGCCCAAAAGATTAACAGCGGCAGTTTGGCACAAGCACAAACGCGTCTTGGAGTCAACTCGGTGTACCGCGGGCTACCACAACCAGCAGCTCTCGAGCAGGACTTCAAGGGTGGACATGAGGATGATCCAACTGCCCGCTCATATATACTTCACCGGGTTCAGAAGTTGACGAACAATCGTTTCTGGACCAGGTAGCCATGCACAACACTTCCGACGAGGGTGATGCCAGTGCTTCTGAGGGAAACTACAACGAATCCCAATCAATCAAGGTTACCACTGTGAAAGCGCAATCACTTGCACGGGGAGCAGACGAGCTTCGCCCGCGATGCAACGACAATATCGAGCCCGAAGCACGGGCTGATATTCCAAACGAGCCGGACCGTAAGGCCAGGAGATACAGCCGTTATCGACCACTTGCACAGGGAACAGACGAGCTATACCTGTATCGAAACGACAATATCGAGCGACATTAACGTTGTAATGTCGCACAACACTTCTCCTTCACTACTCCCACCGTAGATTACCTTTATAACGGTAGGCTAGTAACAATCTCCTGAAGCCTCTAACATGAAAAAATGGAAATTCTATTAAATAAAGTATTATCATCAGTTTATTCTTATATATCCTGTGCCAAAATTTACCTTGAACTTACATTAAGATGAAGAATAAACGCCTAAGCGGTTTCCGGTCTAGGAGGCTTCCGTTGCTTTTTCACTTTATCAAGTTTCGATGCCCTATTGGCATGGTTCTTCTGATGATTCAGTTTCGCCTTTCTTCTTTTTTCTTTTCTTTTCGATGATTTCAGTAGTCGATTCGTCGTCTGTTTCGTTTGTTGGTTGATTTTTTTTGTTTCTCTCTCCTATGCATTCGCCACTTTTGTCTGTCACATCCTTTGGATTAAATATGTGAGGCAGTAGCAAAAGTCCTAGCACGCCTATTTCAATACCTATTTATAAAAATATAATGCTTATAATTTTAATATAACTATAATACGATTAGGAATCATGAATTTTTTTCATCCTTAAAGAAGAAAAAATTTTTGTATAAGATTTGGAATAAACAAAATGGTAGTTACAAATATTTAAAACGTGCTTATACGTGTTTTTTCAAGAAACAGATAACTTCAGCTTGAGCGATCAAATTTCTACAAATAGAATTTTCTATTGCATACTGCACAATTTTTCTGCGATCAGAGGCCAACATTACCAAAATGATTTCGGCTTCGTTTCTTTATGAACATCAACTGGAAGTCAATGTTAACCTGTAAGAACAGATATTTTACACTACAGCTGCAGATTTCACAACTTCTTTTCATATAGCAGGTTATATTAAATATATTGGAAAGTGTATTCAGAACTCCAAACACATAGTTATTGCACCAATCCTGCACCAGCTGGCGACTTCAATACAGGGTATAAATTGAAATAATATTTGATAGATCCGAGTGTTTTTTCGTCTGTCGGAAGTGTCAGTCCACAATTGCTTCAAATTCGGGCTATCCGGAAAATTACGCGCAAATCATCCGATTGTTTCTTCTGATCAACCGTTTTTCCGGCTTTTTTTAACTTTCGAAAGTTTCATCGGATGACTTTTTTAGGGATTTTTGAATGATGTCATTAAATTTGTGTACCGATTGTACAGCTTTCCGGTGGCCCTTCCTTTCTGTTTAGCCGCACAAGCTCGACTGTAGTTAAGGTTGTACTGGAATGAGATTTAGTTTTTTCATTGTGGTATTACTGTGCCCTATCCTTTAGTATTGCATTTCAAATCTGCTGCAAACTGCACGCAATCAAAAATTAACTCATGAAACTTATTTGTGGGATATAAAAGAAAAAAATCTTTAATATTGTTCTTAGAAATATCGACAATAAATATCATACATTTTGGCAACGTCGATTCAACTGTCTTTTTTGCTCTCTTGCGGTTACTGCATCCTTCTCACTCAAGATCCGATGCTTGTATCGGAACAATAACAAGCGATAGACGTGAAAGACGTTGTCATGAATCTCAAGTACAAGTTCGAATTTCGTAAAGTTGCCCTTCAAATCCCATGTAACTTTTCTCCTGCCGACAAAATCATTCTGAAACTTCGCGTACTACATTTTGTACTCATATTTCGCAATATTTTTTATTTTTACGTCAATCCTATGACCACGAATATTTTTTCGGAGGGAAAAGAAGTAAGAATCTACGCGCTGCCATAAGAGCCCATGTATTTCTACTCAACTTTGAAAGCTTATAACTCGACACCCCGCGACCAGATTTCCTTCAAATTCGATAAGGTGGCACCATTTACTATATGTTCATAAGCTTTTATTAAAATCTGATCACTTGGCTCTTACTCCAGTGCAACCTTAACTTCGACTCTCTCATGTTTGAAAACCGTGGTTATGTCTTGAGCCCATTCTTCAAATGTTTCGCGTGAAATTACATAGCACTATTAGAATAAATTATTATTATGTATTTAAATAGATTAGATTTTTCACTCCATGTAAACCCTTTTCACATTCCTGGAATGTTGAGGCAATATAAACGGATAGTGGACAAAACTCCCAGAGAAAAATCTCCTACAAACATCTTCCACAAATCTGAAGTTGGCTTTTTGCATAAAACAAGTCATTCAAAAATGTTGTCACCCCCAGCAACCACTATGCGCACTTAATTTTTATTCGCCATTCAATTTTTCTTCTTTTCGTTATCTCGATAATCACATTTTTGAATGCATTTTTTCATTCACGAAGCCAACTTCAGATTTGTGGGAGACATTTGTGGGAGCTTTGTTCACTGTCCAATATAAACATCTGCTATTGTAATGATCAATTTATTAATTTCTCATCGTATGAGCAAAGTGAGAAAAGATCTAATTAATTATAACAATATCTGGTTCTTCTATTTTACTTTCATATTTATGTTTACACCATGATTATTTATACCTAGACTTGTCAAATACAACTTTACTGGAAAAATTTCAACGTTCAACGAAGTGAACTTACAAAACAAAAAAGAATTAAGCTGACACATTCGAATCATTTGTCAAAATCCAAACACAATATTTGCCGAAATGCAATCAGCACCTCAGTTTCACATTTTGCCCGCCGAGTCAAGTTAGGAATCAACTGTCTATAGGATACAATGACCGACGTAGCATACCCCTGCGCAGTTCCCAGCAGTCTTTTTCCGGTTGCTCTGCGATTGAATAACCTCCGCAATTTGTATTTATGAAAAAATATAATTATTTGAATAATATAGAATCGGTTTAAATCACATTCTAGAGTTTATACTCATGTAACTTAAAAATAATACATGAGTCATCCGAGAGAGATTTTTTAAAAGAAACTAATTCCAATTTCAATCCAAGAAACATAAAAGCTGTTCAGCCAGATAGCTGGAAAGCGGCTTGGCTTGAGATGGGTGACAACTTTATGCATAACTTTACCTTTCCTATCGCCACCAATATAATTTGTGGCATCGCTAAAAAAATTCGCTTGTGAAAATTGTTGTGAAACGCAACAAAAATTTTGAAGTAGCATTAAAAATTGAAATTGAAGAGTATATTCGTCTAATAATTATAATCGTGGAGAGAGCCTTCATACATTTAGGACGTGCTAAGGTTACACGTAACCTCAAAATTGAACAATACTGAAAATGGTCAGCTGAGACGCGCCGCACAGTGGGGCAAAAAAAAGTGTCTTTGGACAAATCAACATTCAGCCCGAACCGCTGATCCGATTCAATGAAAGATAATAAAATTTCGCATCGACTTACGGTACAATCTCTTTTGGAATTTTGTAATAAATTTTGTATATGATAATAAAAATGAATTTTTTTTTTCACTTTCCAAGGCTGCCTTTTTTCGAAAAATTTATTGCCTGACTGCAAACGATTTCAATTGATTCAGAAACTCATCACAAAAGTTTTCCGGTAGCGCTGACTGCATACAATTTTTTTTCGAGATTGTTATAAACAAATTTCTGGAAAAAAATGAGATCTTCTCTATTCGCAATAATAAAATACTTTGAACCTAGATTTTCCGAAAAAGGTAGGTGTAGAAGGATGTTGATTTAAAATTGGGTGAAATTTAACATGAATTATCAATAGTTTATAACAATTTACTTAACAAATTTTTTATCTGGCCATTTTCCAAAAGAAATTTTCCGTTTTTCCATCCGAATCACGTGCTAGTATCTCCTCGAAGCTTCTCCTGATTGATAATGTGTTATTAGAAAACAATTATATTTTTTTTAAACAAATTTCATGAACAAATGGAGCATTTGACTATTCTTTCGAAGATAAGTTTCGTTTTTCCTCCAAAATAAATTGTGAATATTTCACTTATGATCCTATATTATGGATATTGTTATTTTCAATACACACACTCACACACTCAAGTATGAATCTTCTACTCATAGTCATTCACCATGGATATAGTGGTTTTTATTTGAAAAGTCATTTATTATTGAAACAAATTCGATGGAATATACATCATTCGACATGTATCCAGTATATATATTCGATGCATCTTGCAGAATTGTTTACAGTGTAGCATTCACAATTCCGAAGGGTAATTTCTGTTGCAGGTAAATGCTACCCTGAAATAGGTGTTTGATTCACACTTTCTTTTTATTGTGCAGCAACGAATAAGGAATTACTCAAAGAATTACTGAGGGATGGGGAAGCCGAAAATGATCACCATGAACAGAACTGTGGTTTATTCTGCAAGATGAACCGAACACATATACTGCATACTTGTCAAATGATGCGTATATTCCATCGAATTATTACATTCTCATCATTTATGATTGAGAAAGTATTATAGAATCGTCTGAAATTTCACATCTTGAATTTTCAACGTATCTCCACGTTTCGAGATCCTCTGAAGCCGAAAATCAAGTTTTGGCGATGGTTTCTGTCTGTTGGTCTGTATGTCCGTCCGTTCGTTAAACAGCTATTTTGGATCAAAAAAAGAAGAGGGGGAGAATTTAAAAAATTTTTTTGGGCATTTTTTTCCAAGACCTAAAAGGCCAAATAACACACGAATAAAAAGAAAGTCAGAGAGAAAAAATGTTTCTTCTTGGGAGCCCTACAAGATCGTCAATATAACTTTTTGAATTGTGTCAAAAAGTCAAAAATTCCAAATTTGATCGCACAAAAAAAAATCAAAAATGTTTTAGGAACTCGATAACTTTCGACGGATTGATCATATCCGATAGTTCTTTGGTAGCTATTTCGAAGGACCAAAAAGACAAGTCGAGTTCGTTAACAAGCTAGTTTGGATAAAAAAAAGGAGAGGGGGTGAATTTCGAAAAATTTTTTGGACTTTTTCTTCCAAGACTAAAGAATCGTAAGTATGTCTTCTTGCAGTACGTAAAAAGTGAAACAATTTATCCAAATGATTTTTTTTTTTTTAAACAAAATTGTCACAGTTGTCTCATTTTCAAAATTCAGAAATAGAAATCAAAATGAGAATTTTTAGCCAAATAACACATGAATAAAAAGAAAGTCAGAGTGAAAAAATGTTTCTTCTGGGGAGCTCTACAAGATGATCAATACGCCTTTTTGGATTTTCACGCAAATTCCAATGAAAAAATGAAAAAATCAAACTTTTACTGTACAGCACATATTTGAAAATAAAAATTTTTATTACATTCTCATCATTCATGATTGAGAAAGTATTAGCATGACCCGAAATTCCACATCTTTAATTTTCAACGGATCTCTACGTTTAAGGACCCCTGAAGCCGGAAACCATGTTTTGGCGATGGTGTCATCTGTATGTCCGTCCGTCTATAAACATGATAACTCAACAAAAAATGGAACGCATCAAAACGGTCTTTGATACACTTTGTTTTTGTAATAAACAGCGCATTCGATTTCTCTTGTGAAGGTATCTTAGATAATAAACTTATATATAAAAACTTCCGTCAAAAGTCGAGTGTGAAGCGCGAGTGCCACGATGAGAATGTGTACCTCAAAGCCAACAGAGCGTTGAGAAATGTGATCTTCATCTATTCCTAATTACGGTATAAATTAAGAATATGAGGTTGCATTGGTTAACTGGGATCTTAAAGATATTGATTTGTGCAATTCACTTTCAAATCTGCATAATTATTAAAATGAACAATAGCAAAAGAATTTCGAATGTGAGACACAACTACTGGGGCGCGCAGCGCGAGGTTTGAAATTTACGAGCGCGAAGCGCAAGTCCAATAAATTATCGAGCGCGAAGCGCGAGATCCGGCGGACGCGCGCGCCAGGCGCGCTGGAACTTGCGAGCGGAGCGAGCTGCGCGCGACGAGAATGTGCCCTCGAGGCGGGCAGATTTTTTAAAATAATAAATGCCTTTTCAACTCATTAAAAAAAAATGCAAATGGGATCAGCGGTTCAGGCTAAAAGTTGATTTGTACAAAGACACTTTGTTCGCCCCACTGTGCGCCGTGCCCGCCAAATTGTGCTTTTGCAGCCTACCGTGGCGGGTTCTCCAGGCAGGAACTGAACTTATTAAATTCTAACCTGCTCTTTCCACGAATCATCATTTAATCTCTCCAGTGCCAAATCATCAAGAGGGCTTGGTGGTGCTTAAGCACCGTGCCCCGTAATAATAGGGGGCCCCTTTTTCCCCAAGGAAAAAAGTATAGAAAAAAAATTTGATTTTTATAATATTCTCTGTATTATTCATGTAAATACATTTCAATTTGTTATTATTGAAGTGAATTTATTAACATAAAAATCTCCTCTACAATTAGAACGAATATTCTCTTTTTCATAAAATCCGCCGCCTTAGAGGGGCCCCGTCGTTATTTAGCTCCGGGTCCCGAAGGATCTTAATCCGCCCATGAATTTCTCTAAGTACTCTGAAATAAGACTATAAAAAATATTCTTCTCTCAACGCAAATCTCTAGTCTGATCCAGTGCGTTTCTCTTCACGGAGCCGAATTTCGGGATTGAAGAATAAAATTCTGATTGCCTCAGAGTACAATTCCTATCGACTTTGATTCTTTCTTTTTTTTCTGACAAAACTATTTTGAAAAATTATGTTCTAGTTGTTATAAATGCTGGTCAATTGTTATTACAATGATCAATATGTTAAACTGAAGAAAAGAAGTAATATTCAATATGTATATTACTTTTAAATATTCATCAAAATAACAAGGAGGATATGATTATTTTTATACCTCTCTTGCAAAGTCATTGTTCCTATATTTTTGTTAACTCACTCACAGATGTGAATCAGTTGATAAAACTAGGAGAGACGGTTATTGTAACTAAGGGTAATTGACCATTCTCAAATAGTTCTACTTACTACACGGGATTAGTCATAATGATAATACTATTTTAAACTATTCATCTATAACTAGGAGGATATAGTTACTTCTATGATACTTGAATCATTAATGCAACTATGGGAAAGAGTCATTGTCACCATATTTGTATTGTCACCCCTCTTACAAACGTAAATCAGTTGTAAAATTTTTTTTTCAACTACACCACTATAGTTCAAGTAACCATAGCTATTTTTTTCAGTGTGCGAGTGAATTTGAATTTCATATTTGAATTTTGATATGATTTATAGCCAAAATGTCAGGAAGCATGATTATTATTGAATAGATGAACTATGTCAAATTTTACGTTACTATCATTTGGAACGGAATATTTAGTACCAACAAAAAATAATAAAACATTAAGTTATAATTTTAAGTATACTTCTAATATTTTGATGGTACATAATATACATGCAGTCAATAATACAAATTAAGAAATCAACATATAATTTTTATCAATTATTGATAGAACCTCACATTTGAAGAAAAAGAATACGTTTGGGGTCGATTGTGATAACGGGGTTATTGTGATAAAGACGAAATTCGGAATGAAATATAAATTGATCACTGGCTTTTGCTGTTACAGCATGAAGATTATATCACTTATTAATAAAAAAAAGGTGTCAAACATACATTATAAGAATCAATGGATATTTCATTAATGTATAATCAAGTTTCCAGCTCGAACTGTCCAATAAACCCTGTATTTTGTTAGATAAATGATGATGATAGCAGGCTCCGCATGTTATAAGTGAAAGCGTAAGCACATAAAATGACAAATATACAGTGTTTAAACATTGTTGAAAGTTGACTCATTCCCGTGTTCGAAGACTTTTCGAAAATAATGAAAAATTTTTTGAATTTAGAAAAAAAAAGAGATTCCGAATGAAAACTTGATAATACATGAACTAAGAGTCTAAACTGAAGGAATAATGTATTTCAGAATTCGGGATGAAAAATAATCCCGAATAGGAAAGATATCATTATTCGGAGTATGACTTTGTAATATATTTCACGGACACCATTGTTAAACCGGAATTTTTTCGGATTCAGGGGTCTCGAAACCTCGAGATTTCATTAAATCTGCGAAAGTCGATTTTTACATGAAAACAATACCTTCTCATTATGATAATAATGTGAAAATCTGTTCACTGCACGAGATAATTTTCATGTGCTTCATGTGCTCGATTCGCTCGCAAGTTTGAGCGTGCCTAGGGCGTGCGTCTGTTGGATCTCGCGCTTAGCGCTCGATGATAAATTCACCTTGTGCTTTGCGCTTGGTCTTTGCACTTCCCTACATTGTTGTACAAAGCTTTTTTGAAACTGAACAACGAAATTTCGACCTCTAATTGGATGATTGTGAATTCTCTTTTGTTGAATTTTCTTCGACTTTTACGAATACATTCTCATCGCGTGTCTCGTGCTGCGCACTCGAATAATATTTGTCAGCAACGCAAATTTTTCTATAATGCGACTAACTCTGATATATAATGTATATTATATTACTTTGTACACTTCGTATCCTGTTTTATTTTTCAATAAATTGAATAGTCTATTTTTATTATAATTATTATTACTGGAATTCTAACAAAGAAAACGCACCCTATAAAAAAATTAATGATAACAAATTTGTAGCTTGTTATTGGGTAGAGAACTTTTTTTTTCTTAATTTTTTTCATAGGTTGTATCGTTTTTCTAGAAATTCAATTTTCTAATTTTTTATTCAATTTTTTACTATTGAAATAGCACGTTCCATCACATTCGTCAAAATCTGTTTTTCGGGTTCAGGCGGTCCCAAAACGTGAACATTTGACGAAAACGAGGATGGGGTGGGGAAATGCAAATGAAAATGGTTTGCATTGACCTCCGGCAAGTTTTTCCAATGATGAATTTTTCAATTTAGCACATAAACATGTAGCACATATACATATATTTATATAGCACAATTCAGTTCACATGCCAAAACTAAAAAACATGTTGATATTCAATAGTAATCATGTAGTTATTTTCAGTTTCGAAAATGGACGTCTTATTTATTATTTATATGCTTCTAACCCAAAAACCAGCCGAACTTATTAAAACATCTTCAGTTTATCAAAAAATTTATCTCAACATAACACTTACTAAGATCTACATTTTTTTACATTTCAAGATTTATATTTAACTAATAACACAGGCCCACAAAAAAAACTTTTTTCCTGAGCCGTGGATTCCAGTATGATATTCTTATGTATTTTTTCCCGCTGAAACCGAATCAGCAACCAGTTTAACCCCTACACGTCAGGATTTTGACATAACCTCAAAAAATACCAAAAAATTCACTGGAAGCAATAAAATCATCTACTTCGTGCTACTTACAACCCGCTTTCTCCGAATTATTAATTTCGTAGCCCTATGATCCTGTAGCCTCGAAATATCATTACTGCATGATCTCAAAACCTAACCTAACCTAATAGTTTTGAGTAGAAAAATCTAGTTAGTAGTTATCTAAATCTAGTTAGTAGGGAAACAGAATAATTTTTGAGTTTACTGTGGAACATAGTTGGAGGTAAGTGACGTTATAACTCTAAAATCCCCTTGCACCATAACCTCAAAATCTCGTTACTCCGTAATCCTATACATGAAAACCTCCCAACTCCATCATCCTTTTCTGTGGAAAAGTTTGGTTTTTGAAATCATAAGAGTTTTGTGAATGTTTCTTGTAGGATCCTTCCAGGTATATATATCCCTTAGCCTCAGAAAACCACATCATTCTTTATAGTATTTGTTTATTGTTGAGTTTTTCAAATTAATCTAAACGCGTCCTGGCCGGTAAAAACAAATTAACGTTTTTATTGACTTCCGAACCCTCTTGTCTTCGAAAGATCTGTGCAGCAGGTTCCGTCTTCGCTTCTTGGCACTGTCAAAAGTCTGTCTTTTAGGCATCCAACAGAAGTCTGCCATCATATTCGTATTCCATCTACCTTGGTAACGTCTTTCCATTTCCTTTATATCTTGATGAAAGCGTTCTCCTTGCTCTTCACTGTAGTCTCCAAGATTTTCTGGAAAGTGATCCAGATGGGAATGAAGAAAGTGTACCTTATAACTCATCAGACTCATAACTGCAAGAAGCAGACTTCTCCATAGAAAAAGATGACGTGGTTGAGAGGTTATAATATATAGGGTTACGGAGTAACGGGATATTGAGGTTATGGTGCTGGAAAGTTTTGAGGTTATGGTGTTGGGAAATTTTGAGGTTATGGAGTTAATCCAACTATGTTTCACAAAAAACTCGAAAATTAATTCTGTTTTCATAGACTAGATTCTTCTACTTCAAGAGGTTAGGTCAGGTTTTGAGGTTATGCTGTAATGATATTTCGAGGTAAGGTAAGTGTGCCAGTTATCGGAAGCTTAAGGCGCATTCCAGATTTCAAATGCTTGAAAAACTATATTAAATATATTTGAAGCTTAAGAAATACATTTTATTGAATAAAGAAGACCTTTACATCTGTAGTTTACTTATTACTTGCGATATATCCCATTAGAATGAATATTATAAGAAGTTTGAGGTTACCAATACGAGGATGCATGGGTTATCGGCAGGTGAGAAATCAGGCTATTCCAGTTATCGGTACTCCAAGATGTAAGTGATCGGCAATAAATCGTAACGAATAACATTTTTTTAGAGAACGAAAAATACAACAGCCTACTTCATTAAAAATACTGAGCCATTTGCCGATAACCCATGCATTGACGAAGACTGGCACATTTACCTTAAGGGGATTATAGGGCTACGAAATTACTAATTAGGAAAAAGGGGGTTGAAAGTAGCACGAAGTAGATGATTTTATTGCTTCCAGTGAATTTTTTTGGTGTTTTTTGGGGTTATGTCAGAATCCTGACGTGTAGGGGTTAAACGGGTTGCGGATTCGGTTTCAACGGGAAAAAATACATGAGAATATCATACTGGAATTCACGGCTCAGAAAAAATTTTTTTTTTGTGGGCCTGTGTAACCGTACAGATTAAAACTAAGGAGAGTTTCATCAAAGAATGGATGACTCTTGTATTACAATAATTATACTCATCTAACAACGTTTTTTATTTAGAACAATGTACGTTCGATTCCCGCTTCGCACTCTGGAAGAGCTTCGGCGGGCCACGGAGAGTCGTGAGCCCGGTACCTCTAGAGTTCTTTAAGTTCTCTAAGTATTATGTAGCTGTTGCTCTTGGTGGTTCGGAACCCACCTTAAACTGTGGGTCCCCCTCACCCTGGAGTTAGTGGTGAGGTGTGCTAAGGAATATAGAGAAGGTTATGCTGAGACTCTCAAACCCGTAACAGGGAGAGAGTATAAACAAATATTCCAACAATATCTTATATGTAGTTATTTAGCTGCCAATTTTAACTTATGCAATAGATACTCCTGGAGAATGAAGAATTCTCGAAATGTTCAGATTTTTTCTATAAATGTTCCAATGAAGTGATGGACGATCAGACTAAAAGTCTAACTCTTTGTGAGTCAAGCTACTCTCAACTCGTACAGGTGCTCATTTGCTAATTAACCTGAAAAACTCAAAGGAAAAAAGTTTCTAACCAATCAGACAAGAGTAGGGACCTCTGAGTCTCTCTGAATCTGTGCGACTATACACATATACCTATCCGGTACATACGTAAAATCATTACTTGAATATCATTCACAGTTTAGGAGTAAGAAATCTTTTTACCACAAATTGGATAAGACTAATAATTTCAGATTGTAATTAGAGAAGTGGGTAGTCGTGCAGTCTATCATTGCAACCTGTCTAAAAAAGAAAAAAAAAAAAAAAAAATCTGCCCGCTGCGCGGGCACATTCTCATGGCGCGTGGCACGCTTCGCTCGCAAGTTTGAGCGCGCCTCGGGCGCGCGTCATTTGGATC
>WSXT02221802.1:0-16879 GCA_011762715.2 Neuroterus valhalla | reverse complement strand
GATAGAAAATCGTCTTTTTATTAGGAAGTTGATCTTCTTGGTTGAAAATAGATGATTCTTTTTGGTTGAAAATGCAATTGTTTGGTTGACAATCAATTTTTTATGCTTCAGGATTAAACCATTTCATTGACAAAATTGTATTTCATTGGTCGAAGACCAAACCTAAAAAATTCTAACTATTAGGTCGGAAATCAATTTATTTGATTGAAAATTTGTCTTTTTCGATAGGAAATTGATTTGTTTTGGTTCAGGATTGAACTATTTTGTGTAAAAGTTTGTTTTTTGTTGAACATTCTTCTATTTGATTGAAAATTTTTTTTTTTGTTGGTAAATCATATTTTTAGTATAGAGAAGTTATCTCCTTGATTTTGAATTCATCCTTTTTTGTTTGAAATGCAACTGTTTGGTCAAAGTTTTTTTTTCAGTTGAGGTTTCAACTATTTTCTTCAAAATTCGTCTTTTTGGCTCAAAAATTCAACAATTTCATAGAAAATTTAATTATATGGGTACATACTAGGTTTCTAGTTGAAAATTAGTCTTTCTGACGAAACATTTATCTTCTAGGTTGAGAATCCATTTTTTCGATTGAAAAATGTACTCTTTGGCTTAGAGTCAAACCATTTCCTTAAAATACATTTTTCAAGATTTACATTTCTGATTGAAAATGTAAATATTTTCTTGAAGATTCATCTTTCATTTGATTGGAAAGTAGATTTTCATCTGACAATTTGACTCTCATATTTCTGTTCTGAAACTTAACCGCCATAAATTAAAAATTTCACTATTTGATAGAGAATGCATGTTTTTTTAATCCAAATTTCGTCTTCAATGAATTTGGTGAAAAATAATTAATTTTTTTTCTAAATTAATTTTCGAAACGGCTGATTTAACTAGTTTCTGTTTGTTCAAAAACCTATCTTCCCCAGTTGAAAATTTATCTGTCTTGATTAAAAATTAACTTTATCCTTGAAATTTTATTCATCCTGGTTAAATACTTAATATTTTCTGAAACACGCAACTTCTTGCTTGAGATCTAAACAGTTTTGTTAAACTATTTTTGGACAGGAAATTTATCATCTTCGTCGAAAATACACTCATTCATTTGAGGACTTAACTATTTTGTGGAAAAATCATATTGTTTTCGTTGTTGAATACAACTAGTTCAAAATTGTTTTTTTTTTGGTTAAAAAGTAGTTCTTTAAACTAGAAATTTTACTCTTCCATTATTGGTAGAATACTCATGGTTTCTAGATAAAAATTCGGCCTATTGTTTGAAAATTTATGTATTTTGTTGAAATTTTTCCTTTTGATATAAAATTGGTCTTCTTGGTAAAAAGTTCATATTTTTTTCGGAAAATTTAGATATTCGATTCATTTTCATTCAAATTCATTTTTCTTACTTTGAAATGAACTTTTTTCTTGAGAATTCAACTATTTTTCAGAAACCTCGTTTTTATGGCTTGAGATTTCAATCATATGGTTGAAATCGCATTTGTTTTCAATAGAAGTGTAATCTCTTTTGCAAGATAATTTGAAAAATTGGTAGGAAATTCATCTGTAGTTTGGGAATTTATTTGGTTGAACATTCGACAATTCAGGTAAAAAAAATGTAATTATTTTGTTGAAAATTCAACTTTATTTTCCGAATTTTAGAAAATTACGTACCTGAATCGACCCTCCCCCTTTGGAGCCGTTCGTAATTTGAGTACGGCCCCTAACCTGTTATATTCAATTTTTATGTTTTTGCAGATGATCCGTGGAATTTTAACTTCGAAGTTAAATTCTACCCACCGGATCCAGCACAATTGCAGGAAGACATCACCCGCTATCAATTATGTCTGCAAATCAGAAATGATATCATGACTGGACGTTTGCCGTGTTCTTTTGTCACCCATGCTCTCTTAGGATCTTATTTGGTGCAGTCTGAATTGGGCGATTATGATCCGGAGGAACATGGGAGGTCGTACCTGAAGGACTTTAAATTTGCACCGAAACAAACACCTGAACTGGTTGAAAAAGTGATGGATCTTCACAAAACCCACAAGTGAGTTAAAAAATTTTTTTTTTTAACCGAGGAACTTTTAGCGAAGAAATTTCTCCTTTTTTTCTTATTTGCACCCTTTCTTATTGCACATTTTTTGTTGAAAGTGTAGCATATCTTGGAATTTTTAATTCTAACTTCAGAACTAATAATTTCTATAGAAAGGTTGAAAATTCTATCAAATCCATGCGGAAAGACTAAAACTTAATAATTTCAAATTCAGAACGTTTATTCATTTATTTATTTATTTATTTATTTTAATCCGTAGGGACCGTAAAAATCGTTTATGAAATATTTTAAGTTGAAACAGTAGACATTGAACAATTTCAAACAAAAAATGAAAAGATTTTTTATTTCGAATTCAAAACTTTCAGGAAAGGAATAATTTTAGGTTGACATTTCTTGAAGCGTCCATGATGGGGTATCTTGAATCAAATCTTTATTAATTGAACAATTTCAAGTTTGCAATATTAAAAAGGACATGGTTCTAAATTCAAGTGATCAAAGATATGAAATTTAGGATTAGGAACCTTCATAATCTGGCAGTTTTAAAATAAACACGTTTCGCACGATCGCAGATTGAAACGTTTGAAATTTTAGGCTTGAAATTTTACAATTCCTTACTGTACGGGTTGAAATTTATATAGACATGAATGATACATCACAAAAACGAGCTCAACAGTTTAAGAATAGAAAGAAATTAAAATTTTGATTTGAATAATTCTGAGTTAGCAGCATTCCACATTCAATAATTCCAAATTTACAAGCCTAAATAGTTGAAATAGTTTATGTTTGAAGCTTCGAAAGCTTTCAAGATGTAACAATTCTCTTGATTAATATTGAAAATCGTAATTTTATTGTTGAAACAATTTTTAAACAAATGATTTTATGAAGAATAAATTGAGATTCTAATACTCAAAATTGGCCTGATTAAAGTTTCTATTGTGCATTATTCAAATTTTCAAATTTAAAATGTAATACAAGTACAGTTTTCCGATGAAACGAAAAGTCAAGTGAATCGAAGCAAATCTAGAAAAATGTGCTCAATTTGCAAATCCCATGATGACGATTATTCTGCTTCTGGGTTATAAAATTCTTCAATAATGAAAAAAAAAATAATAATAAAAGTTGATGGCTTTAAAAATTGAACAATTTTTAATTGAAAATTTTCAGATTTGAATAATTTCAGATTATGTCTCCAAAAAAAGGGACAATTTTGAATTCCAGAGAAAACAAGTTTGAACTTGAATGTCCACAATATAAAAAAGTTCTCTGCATATAAGTTTGCTTGAAGGTGAAATAAGTATTGATTCTGAAAAATTTATTGATTTCCAAAGTGTTAAATCTTCTTTATTTTTAGGGGTCAAACGCCAGCGGAAGCGGAACTTCATTACCTTGAAAACGCAAAAAAATTGGCAATGTACGGCGTAGATCTTCATCCAGCAAAGGATTCCGAAGGTGTAGATATAATGTTGGGAGTTTGTTCCTCAGGACTCCTTGTCTTCAGAGACAAACTCAGAATAAACAGGTTCGCCTGGCCTAAAATCCTCAAGATCTCCTACAAAAGACACAATTTCTACCTGAAAATTAGGCCCGGGGAATTCGAGCAGTTCGAATCCACCATTGGTTTCAAACTCGCGAATCACAGGGCTGCCAAAAAATTATGGAAGGTCTGCGTCGAGCACCATACTTTCTTCAGGTAAATGTTATTTATTCTCGAAAATATATTTATATAAGATTAATAAATTGCTTGATTTAATAGAAATAGATGAGTAGTAATATGCAGTTCTTAATTAAACATGGAAATTGACCAAAGTTCTTTCTGGTTTATAGGCTCACAAGTCCTGAGCCTGTAAAGAAAGTGGGACTTATACCTCACTTAGGATCCAATTTCCGATTTTCGGGAAGAACTCACTACGAGACTAAAAAAGTCCCGATTGACAGACAGCCTCCAAAGTTCGAGAGGTTCCTGAGTGGTCGAAGAATCACATCTCGTAGCATGGATGGTATAAATTTGTTTTTCTTATTTAAATTGAAAGTTTACCGATTTAGGTTCAGGTAATCCGTAATTGCCTTTTAACCTTCATGAAATTGTAATTGATTTAAGAAATCAGGGTGGCGACTTGACCGGGAAACCGGGAATGTTATTGCCCGGGAAAGAACCGGGAAATGACCGGGAATTTACTTGACTCAACCTAGACTATTAAAAATTCTACCGAAAAAATACGAGAAATGACCCCTTTCTTTTTATGAATTAGAAAGATATCTTATTATTTGGTTTAAAGAATGTAACGCTACTTTAATCTGATTCTCAAAATATTTAAATATGTCTATACGTCATGAGAGGGCGAATTTATTCTTTTTTCATTATAAGAAGAGCATTTTGCAAATTTGTTGCTCTGTGAGATTTTTTTAGCTGAGACAAATTTGATAATCGAATTGATGATAGCCCAAACCTACAGAAAGATAAATTATCTGAATTTGGAAAAAAGTGTTTATCAAGTTTTATTTGCTTTTGCTTATTTATCTGACTTGGGACAGGGGGTTTCAGAAAATAATTATAGTTTTTATTTTAGGGCAGGGAGTTTTAGTGAAGAAGTATAATTTCACTTGGAACAGGGAATTTTGTACATAAAACGTCAATTTTTTAAACTAATTATAATTCGGATTTAGAAGAGAGGAATTTGAAAAAATCATTCCTCCAATTCAAAATTCGTCGCGATGATAAAGTTCCCTCTTCTTAATTTTAAATAAATAAAGTACTTCAAGTAGTCTTTAGAGTAGAAGTAGTATTCCGAAGAAGAAAATATCCCTGAGTTATGATAGAAAGTTTGTTTACATTGTTCATTGCAAATTCATCCTTTTTGTGTTAAAAAATCAACTACTTGTTTGGGATTTGAACTTGATTGTTGAAAATCAAATTTTCTTGTTAAAGTTAAATTATTCCGATTCAAAATTCACCTCTGGTTGAAATATTAACTACTTCGTTAAAAATCAATTCATATTTTTTTGTCAAATTTCAAGTATTTAGTTGAACGTTGATTTTTTAATTTAGAAGTCAAACTATTTCTTTGAGAATGGACTAAGTAGAAAATTTGCCTTTTGTGTACAAAATTAATGTTTGTGTCGAAAAATTCATCTTTTTGCTAAAAATACATTTATTCATTTTAACATTCATCATCATGCCTGAAAATTTTTCTGTTTGGTTGAAAATCAATTAATTCAACTGAAAATTCAAAAATATTCAAAAATATTACACAAAAATGTCATCATTCCATTTTTGTTTGAAAATTTTTATTTTTGTGGTTCATTTGTTTGATAGTTTTTTTTGTTTGTCGAAAGATAGTTTTTTTTTGTAGTAAGTAATTTTTAATTTGAAAATTTAACTTATTTAAATTCAAAATTCCATAGTTTCTTTTAAAAATCTATTTTCTAAGTTAAACATTCATTTTTTTCCATTTGAAATTTGAGTATTCATATTTTCATTTAATAATCTTTTTCAGTAAAAGTTAATTTATCTGTTTGAAAACTCAACTCCTCTAGTTAAAGACTATTTTTTTCAGTACAAAACACTTATTCTTGGTTTGAAATTGGTTTTTTAAAGTAAAAATGTTACTTAACAGATATGTGAGGAGATCCAAAATTGTGTCTTCCTCTTCTTTCTTCGACCGTTGTTCATATATTATTCAGTGTATGGTACTTTTTTTGGTCTTACGGTCCAATAAATACAAAGTTAATGAATAAAACAATTTTGAGTTGTTGTTTAATCGTTTTTTGTATTTCAAATGAAAAACGAATAATATACGTTTAACTTTTCGGGACTCACTGCGGGCTTTCTTCAGAATAACAATGTACGAAATTAAAAATAAAATTTTTGTTTCTAATATCAAACAAAAAGAATATAAAAGAAAAAGAATATGGGCCATAAATATACGTATCGAATGTATGGCTCATATTCTGTTTGTTTAATATTATAAAAAAAAATTTTTTCGATTTCGTAGATTGTTATTCTGAAGAAGGTCCGCAGTGAGTGCTGAAGCATTAAACGTATATTTTTCGTTTTTCATTTGAAATACAAAAAACGATTAAACAAAGACTCCTAATCGTTTTATTCATTAACTTTGTATTTACTGGGCCGTAAGACCGAAAAAACTACCATACACTGAATAATATAAGAAAGTTACTGTTCCATTTTTGATTGAAAATGATTATTTTTTTACTTTGAAATTCGACTATTTTGTTAAAACATTATATTCTTTCTTAGAAAATGATTCTTTCTATTTGTAAATTATTCTTCTTGTTCGAATATTCGCCTTCATGGTTGGAAATTGGAGTTTTCCAGTTAGATAATTGTCTTTTTAGTTGTAAATTCATCTTTTGGTTTTGAAATTTATCTGTTCTGGTTGAAGATTCATAATCTTTTTTGAAAATTCATCACATTGGTTGAAAAAAGAACTATTTTGTTTCTCAATTGTAAGTTTAACTGTTTCAATTTTTGTGGAAAAATGATATTTTTCGTTGAAAATCAGATTATTCTTTTTAAAATTGATTTATTTTGCAATGTTTGCGTTTTGCGACAAATATAAATATGTTACTCCTAGTTGACCGGAAACATTGAAAAACATAACCGGGAAATGACCGGGAATTTGAAATCTTCCGCCGAATCGCCACCCTGGAAATGAAAAATGTCAATTGGTTTCGAATTTCACATTTTTCAAAATCCAAATACTTTTATTTGGTTTCTATTCTTTTTCCCTACATTTTCGAAATACAGTTTTAATACAGTGTGACCTTTCGCTCAGCTTTAGGTGGTGCAAAGCAATTAGAACCTTACGGTTCGGAACCTAGCAAGCGTCACACGATGAGCTACGAGCCCGACACAATTCCCGATATGGAGCACATAGACCAACGACCTAGTCCCATCAAGAAGCAAAAAGAAAAGGTATGTTGCAAAAAACATATCAAACAAGTCTTGTCTTGTTCTTATCTCAAGAACTAGAGCCGCGAAACGGGTTTTGTTAGTTATTACTAAACGATATTTTCACCGATTATTCACTACATTCCCACGGTTTGAAATTCATCAATGGGGACCATTTTTATTCTTCAATTTATTTTTATTTACTTTTGTGTTACTCATGCGTACGTAACAAAAATTATTAGTGTACTTTACATGTCTGCACAAAGTCCTGAGATTGAAATATCGGAATCAGCGAATTGTTTTCGAATGGAATGCGAATTAGGACGTTCTTGCATTGTTGTGCCGCATACTTACATGCAACCTCATTACAGATACAAAAATAATTTCATTTGTTGACTCTTTTATTGATCATATTCCATCTTTTTTCAATTTATTACTGTATACTTCATTTTGGCTTTAATTTTTAAGAAAAAGCGGTTATGTGTTTTTGTAGTAAATGTGCAACACCAATTGGCTCACTTTAGAAACGAAAATATTATTTCGAAATTTAATTTTGACACTGATTTTCTTTTTTCTGCTCTTTGTTTTTTGTGTGAATCCTAACTCATTCGTTTGCTTCATTTGAATTATAATTGAAAGCGTGTATTTAAATTTGACATTTTCAATATAACTTCCAAGAAAGGATTTCTCCTTTATGATTTACTAGCAGATTTGGTTTTATATATCATAAAATCGAGCTTTATGGAAACTGAGGTAAAGTGCGTGAAGTAGAATCGAGATTGCTTTTTACGATGCCCTTGCTGAAGGTCGGCCACCGAGCTTCTTAACGATTGAGAATTTTACTTCTTATTGCCTCATTAGTCTGTAGAGCTTTAGTCAAAAAATAACTGAATCATAACTAACACCAATAGCTCACACGAAAAACAAGTGCCGGAACGACATCAGCTAGCAGTACGAGTAGCCTGGAAGGAGAATACGATGCTAATCGTGGCAACAAGGTATAAAAGTATTTAGGAATCATCATCCCCGTCGTGTGAATTTTCACCAGTCCTTTGTGTCGTATTACTGTTAATACTTATTTATCTATCAAGTCAGTGGCCATTTGGTGTTTTCATTTCCTTCGGTGCATGACGCTATCTTCCACTGTGCAATATTCCTTCGTCTATGCCTATTAGTATTAATTTGAATAAAAAATGTGTTAGTATTAGAGTAAATTGACTGAATAGGTATTTACGAAAAGTGGAACAAAATATGATAAATGTCCATTGTGTGTTTTTCAGTTTACTTCAACAATAACTTTCTGACTTTCGGAAGAGAAATCTGACGTTAAATTGTTAATTGTTAAATTTTCAAGCTGAAATGGCAGATTTTCTACATACGGGGTTGAATTTCTAACCAAAAAATATCTTTTCACCAACTAGTTCAATTTTCAACCCGAGAATACTATTTTCAAACAAAAGAGTTGAATTTCTATCCATTAATTGAATTTTTAAACAAAAAATTCAATTTTAATCCGAATAGTGTAATTTTATCAGGGTGGCAACTCGACTGGGAAATGACCGGAAATTTTATTGATCGGGGAAAAACCGGGAATTTACTTGACTCAACCTAGACTGAAAAATTCTACCGAAAAAATACGAGAAATGACCGCTTTCTTTTTACGATTCAAAAAGAGATCTTATCATTTGATTTAAAGAATGTAACGTTCCTTTAATCTGATTTTCAAAATATTCAAATATATCCATACGTCATGAGAGAGAGAATTTTATTTTTTCTCATTGCTCTGTGAGATTTTTTTAGCTGAGCCAAATTTTATAATCGAATTGATGATAGCCCAAACATATAGAAAGTACTATTACCTGGATTTTTACAGAAAAATTTATTTATCACGTTTTATTTTCTTTTCCGCCTTTATCAGACTTGGGACAGGGTCTTTCATTAAATAATTATAGATTTCATTTTAGGGCAGGGAGGTTTAGGGAAGGAGTATAATTTCACTTGGAACAGGGAATTTGTTTTCATGGAACGGGAACTTTTTGAACTAATTATAATTCGGATTTAGGAGAGAGGATTTTTTATATCGTTCCTCTAATTCAAAATTTGTAACAATTTTAAAATCCCCTCTTCCTAATTTTAAATAAAGAAAGTACTTCAAGCAGTCTTTAGAGTTCTTAAATTACGATAGAAAAGTTGTTTACATTGTTCATTTCGAATTCATCCTTTTTAGTTAAAAAATCAAGTACTTGTTTTAAATTTAAACTTGTTTGTTGAAAATCCAAATTTTTTTATTCACCTCTGGTTGAAATTGTAACCACTTTGTTAGAAATCAATTCATCTTTTTTTAGTGAGAATTTAAGAATTTGGTTCAACATTGATTTTTTTATTTGAAAATTAAACTTTTTCTTTGAGAAATTATGTACTTAGAGGAAAGTTTGCCTTTTTGTAGGAAATTACTCTTCATGGTCAAAAATGTATCTTTATCTTAAAATACGCCAATTAGGTGAAAATTTGTCGGTTTGAATTGAAAATTCAATTATTTCGTTGTAAATTAACACATTTTGTTCTTCTTTTCGGTTAACAATTCAAGTTATAAATTTAAACATTTTTCATGATAGTCGAAAAAAATGTCACTTTTCCTTTTTTGTTTGAAAACTTTCATTTTTATGGTTCAAACCTCAACTATTTCAACTAAATTGTTTATTTTTTTAATAGAAAGACGAATTTTTCAAAAAAAAAGTTGAACTCAACCTGGGAATATGAATTTCCTACTAGAATCTTGAATCTTCAACGAAACAAAGAAAAAAATGAATTTTTTGAAAAGTATTTCAACCATATAAACCTAGTAGTTGATTTTCCAATAAAAATTTTTAATTCAACCACAAAAGTCTAATTTTGAAAAATTGGTTGAATCTACAACCAAAACCAATTTATGATCAAACAAGCTGTGTTGATTTACCAAAAATTATGAAATTTTAAATAGGACGAATAACTCTGCATCAAGAAGACGAATTTTTAACCAAACTGATTAATGTTTAACTAGAAAAGATCGTCTTTTTTGCTTGAAAATTAATCTTCTCGATTGAGATAGGTCAAACTTCTTTGTTGAAGGTTCATTCCATGTTATTAGTTCAAAGTAACACCATTGAATTGAAAATATTTTCCTGGTTTACAATTCATGTTTTTGGATTAAAAACTCGACTATTTTGTGGGAAATTCGCCTTTTCGGATTGAAACTTCAATCGTTTTGGTAAAAATTCTTAGCTTTTGGTTTACAATTCTATTACTTTGGTTTGAAATGAGACGGTTCTCAGGCAGTTTCAAAGGTTGCAAATTTTGTTAACAGCGCATTTCTACTATACCGCATACTTGATTTTCAGTTTTCCTTTAAAAATCAAAACTTTTCTTTTTCAGAACAAATTTAAACTCGCAAAGTCGGGTATTTCAATTACGGGTGTTGAAAATGAAGGCTTTAGGCTTCAAATCGTTTTGTTCCACATAATAAAATTCAAAACAAGAAATGACTCAATTCAATCTCTCAAAATTGTTTTGAAGTATCCTTAAATCTTCACGAAATCTTGAAAAGCCCGGTGAAAGATATTCTTTCCAAATCTTGGAAATCTTTGAAACTTTTAGAAGCTTAATGAAATCGTTTGCAACTTTTTTGAAACTTCAAAATCATTCAATCTCTTGTAAAATTTCCTGGCATATTATGAAAACTCCTTGAAACCTTCTGGATTCTTTCAAGTCTTTTGAAACTTTTTGTTATTTTTGAGATAATTGTGATATCTTTGACGTCATGGTTAGATCTGTGAAATAATTCTGAATTAAAAAAAAAAGTAGTTCAAATCTCTTAAATCTTAAAGTCTGGTGTTCATTTAAAAATCGAGTGCATTCAAGATTTTCAGAATGTAATTAGAAAAAAAATTAATTTCATTCAATCCAATCAATTTAAGAAAATAGTATAAAGATATTCAATTAATTATATAAAACTTCACAATTATTTGATTTCAAATTAGAATCAAATAGACTTGCTCAATTGATTATATACTTACTCTTTGATACGAGAGGATTTTTGAATTGAATTTGTACTAATAGGCATGGAGGTTTCGCTCGAATACTCGTTTATTGTTGCGTTTGGATTAGACAACATTTTTTTCTCGTATGTTAATTGATATACATATTGATATTCTATGATAAAATTGGTAGAGTATAGTAGTTGCCTACCGCTTGTTGCATGAAGCAAAGCGTGATTGTGTACTCTAATTGTAGAAACCGGTCGGAGGGATTGCGGTCCTACCGCCCGGTGGTATTTCGAAGAAGAAGAAAAAGGATTCGAAAAACGAAAGCGAGAAGGAAAACCATAACGATCTCAACAAATCTGATTTAATTAATGAGAACTCCGTTCTCGAGAGTATTGACGAAAAGTCACCCAGTAAAAAGGACAAAAAGAAAGATAAGAAATCCCCTGAAAAACCCGAGAAGGAAAAGAAAGAGAAGATAAAGGTAAGTAGTCCGCTTTAATGTTTTGGTAGCTAGTCTCATACACAGGGTCGCTCTTACAGAAAGAAACTTAAGGGAAGTCAGATACTTAATTTTAGCATCTTTTAAAATTTTTCTGTATTTTTTGGGATTTTGCAGCTAAATATTTTTGAATGTTGCTTCTTAGTCTTTTTATGAATTTATTGCAATTAAAACAAATGGAAACCGATTGCATTTTTAGCAATCGTATTCTTTAAAATGATTGCCCTTTTCTAGAAAACAAAAATGGGAAGTCGAAATTCAGGAGCAACCCTGTAACATCTGTTTGCACCGCTTTGATTATTACTATATTTGAAATGAAACCCAGTAATATTGAATCCACCAATTGTTTCACCCGCTACTTTTCCTCATTTCTTTACTTCCCCAGACACTTGAGTACAGTATTACATTTTTTTATGTTCGCTAAAAAAGAGTCCAGTTGGTGGCTTCCTCTTCGGTAAAAAAGAGAAGGACGATAAGCAGAAAAAGCAGAAGAAGAACAAGGATCTCGATGACTCCAAAGACAAGTCTGATGTAGAATCAAACCTTTCAGTTTCTGACAAAACGCCAACAACTCCAAACGAAAAGTCTGATCCCGAGAAATCAACCGGTTCTCCAAAACTTCCAGATTTACCAGCTTTCACAAAACCCTACGAGTACGTAGAAACCGCATCTTCTCCAACGAAAAAAGCACCCACTTCCCACGGATTTTCTTACGAAGACAGACCCGCTTCTCCCGGAGTTCTGAACCAACAATCGCCAACAGGTACCGGGAAAAAAGCAACCGGTCTCGCCTTTAATTATGCTCCGGGTGAAAAACAAAAAGTCGCAGAGTCTGCGGAAAAACGAAAGACCAAAGATGACGGCAAAACTGTCGAGAATAAATTGCCCGTTGAGTTGAAAACACCAGCTGGATTGAAAACTCCAGGTCTCAACTATGTAGAATCCGCAGGTTTGAAAGAGCAGCAAAAGGAGAAAGATAGACCAGCATCTCCTTCAGGTTCAGATCTTAAAAACGCGAGCACAGTTCTCCTGGCTAGTGAACGTCAGGGCCAGATTGTAACTGCACCCGTTGTTCCCGTTCCAGTTCCAGGGGAATCAGAATTCCATGTTTTGCCTCTCCCAGACGGTTCGAAAATAATCGGTGGTGTGATATTCACAAAAGATGGTAAGCCTCTCGATCAAAACAGTCTTGGTCCAGATGGTTCGAAAATAATTGACGGCAAGATCTGTGGAAAAGACGGAAACCCAATCAAGAAGGGAGACTTTGGTCCCCACGGCCTTCACATTGCCAACGGAGTTGTCGTTGGAAAAGATAACAAACCTTTTAATCAACCAGTCGTCGGAACTGACAACAGTTCGATAATAAACGGACTCATCTGCGGAGCTGATGGCAAACCTTTAAACAAGAGATTCCTTGGTCCGGATCACACGCTCGTCAGAGACGGGAAAATCGTTTCCAAGAATGGAAAACCCTACCACCAGAGCCAGCTCGGAGCTGATGGGACTTTCATAAAAGAAGGTCTCATCTTTTCTCAGGATGGAAGGCCCTTGACCCAAGGATCCTACGGAACTGACGGCAACTACATCGTCGGTGGCGTCGTTTGCAACACTGTTGGAAAACCTTCGACGCAGAATGCCGTCTTACCAGACGCCACTTACATCAATGATGGTTTAATTTACGGAAGAGACGGAAGACCTCTGGCTAGTGGAGACCTCGGACACGAAGGTTTTTACGTTACAGAGGGAAAGGTTTACTCCAAGGAGGGAAAACCAGTCAAGCATGTGACCTTTGCCTCTGATGGATCATCTATTAAAGACGGAATCGTCTACGGTAAAGACGGCAAGTTCCTGAATCAAGGATCCCTTCTGCCACATGGAGCACATCTGAAAGAAGGAAAGCTTGTTGGCAAGGATGGAAAGTCGATAAAGCACGCGTTCTACAAACCTGACGGAAGTTTCATTAAGGATGGTGTTCTTTATGGAAAAGACGGCAGGCCCTTGAACCAAATTCCCTTGATTGCCGACGGGTCCTTTGTGAAAGAAGGTTTGATCTATGATAAGAACGGAAGATTATTGAATCAGAGTCTCTTCAAAACTGACAACATCGCGATTAAGGATGGAGTCATTTGTGATGCAAATGGATCACCTTTAACAAACGGATCTCTGGGTATTGATGGACTCACCATCAAGGATGGAGTCGTGTTCGGAAAGGATGGAAAACCAGCAAAGCAGGAGTCCTTCGGGTCTAATGGGAATTATGTGAAGAAGGGAGTAGTCTACGCAAAGAATGGAAAGCCTTTGAATCAGGATTCCTTGATTCCTGAAGGATCTTCGATCAAAGAGGGCAAGATCTACGCGAAGGATGGAAAGCCTCTCAAGTTTGCTTTCTTCAAACCAGATGGTAGTTACATTAAAGATGGTTTCATCCATGGTCAGGATGGAAAGCTCCTGAACCTCAGTTCCGCTCTTCCCGAGGACAGTTTTGTTGCAAATGGAGTGATCTTCGATCACCTGGGCAAGCCTTTGGATAAGGACACTTTTGGATCTGATGGATCCTATGTAGTAGGCGGTTTGATCTGCAATAAAGATGGTAATGTTGTTTCTGAAGGAGTTTTTGGTCCAGATGGAAACCAGATAAAGAACGGATTAATCGTCGGAAGGGATGGGAAGCCTTTGACCCAAGACGACAAAGGTCCAGACAATCTTGCTATCAAGGAAGGTAAAATCGTCGACGCTCAAGGCAAGCCGAGAAATCAAGGATCTCTTCTTCCCGATGGTTGTTACATTCAAGATGGAGTCGTTTATGACAGGAACGAACAGCCGTTGAAGCAGGGAGCTTTCAGACCCGATGGAACCTACATCAAGGATGGACTCATCTATGGATGGGGAGGATCGTTGCTAAACGCAGGGTCTGAACTTCCAAATGGATTTTACGTGGAGGAAGGACGACTCTATGGAAAAGATGGTCAAGCTTTGAATCACAGTTCTTTTGGAACTGACGGAGGATACATTCAGAATGGATTTATTTACGGAAAGGATATGAATCCCTTAAGTAGAGGAACCTTCGGAAATGATGGAAGTTACATTCAGAATGGTTCACTCTGTGGAGCTGATGGAAAACCACTAAACAAGAAAATCTCTACGATCACGATCAGTTTCGTGAGGTATGGTTTGGTTTGCGGAAAGGATGGAAAGCCTCTCCAGAGTGGAAGCTTCGACAGCGAGGGTAGTGTGATCAAGAATGGAAAAATCTACGACAGCCGGGGACATCCACTGAATCAGAAGTCTTATGGACCTGATGGATCTTCCATTAAAGAGGGACTTATTTACGGAGCAAATGCAAAACCATTGACGAAAGGAATTCTTGCCCCAGAGACGAGTTTCATCAAGAGTGGAAAGATCTATGATGCTAATGGACAGCCTCTGAACCAGGAATCTTTTGGTCCAGAAGGTTTAAGAGTTCTTCAAGGTGTTGTGGTTGATAAAGTGGGTAAACCTTTGAAGCAGGGAGTCTTTGATTCAGAAGAAAATGTGGTTAAGGACGGAATCGTTCAAGCAGCAACTGGGAAACCTTTGGATAAACATTATTCAGTCATCACAATCACTTTTGTGAAAAAGGGACTCGTTTGCAATAAGTACGGAAAGCCTGTTGCTAATGCTCCCTTTGGAAATGATGGAAGCTTTGTGAAGGATGGGAAGGTTTATGATAAGGCGGGCAAACCTTTGAATCAGGAGATCTTTGGAGAAGAGGGTGGATTCATCCAGAATGGAGTTATTTTTGCGGAAAGTGGAAAACCAATGGACAACGAGATTCCAGAAGTTGTGGCTAAGGAGGAAAAGAGTTGGAGTAAAGTTGCACCTACGAAACCCAGAAAGGCGGCTATTCCAGTTACGACGCCGACGATAGTCAAGTCGACGACGAAGCAGTCTGTGATCAAGGATCTTGCTGGCACGACGCGAAATATCGAGGAGAAGGTTGAAGATCTCACACCTGGGGGAAGTGGACAAGTCGTAGTAAACACGCACGTTAATAAGGTGAATTTATCGAAATAATAGGTGAAAGGTTGGGTTTTTTCGAATAAGAAAGACGGTGATTATTTATAAAATTTGGGATCATCTGAAGGAATTTGAAGCATTAATTAACTTCATGATTCGAAGGCTTCAATCCTGAATCAATCGATTTCCGAGAAAATTTCTCTAGATAGTTTTTTATGGATGAATCTGCCTATTCGTGTAAAATATCGTGCAATTTAAACAGGTACGATATAAAGATTTTGAATTTGGGTAAGATTTAGAAAATAAGAGAAAGGAATTAATGAATGTGTTCAAAGCCTTTTTTCCGTTAACCAGTAATTTATTGGACACAACTGATTATTTTTTTATTTTGGCTTTAACTATAGTATTATAGAATATTATCAGTATTACTAAATAATATCCGAGCTTGGCTGCATGGTCTTTATCAGTAAATGTAGTATATTTTTACTGATTAGTATTCCATTTTATAATTGGAATACAAAGTACATCTCCAGGTGAGTGGGAGTGGTGCATACATGAATTTAATTTTTTTTTTAATTTATAAATAACGAATGTATTGCATCTCTCGTGTCTGCTTGATGTACTTTGATATAAATTTTGTATAATGCATACAATATTTTGTGATGATCTATTATACTTTCTTTCATAAGAAATTCAAATTTTCTCATAATTTTTAGTAGTACTGTTCCTATGGAAACTTCTTGCAGCACAAATGGAAAAATAGAAAGCCGCATTTCAGAATTTTGAAAAAAAAATCATTCAGATGTTCGAAACTTGATTGAAATTCATAAATATTTGAGAAGATTTAAACTACTCATTGGATAATATTTGTAATCTAGATAGAAATTGCTGCTATCTTTGAAATTCACTTAGTTTAAGGCGCTAAAATTTGAAGTAGTATTATCTTAATTCACAGTATTTTTGCAAAAAAGAATTAGTTACTCAGTAGTTGTATTTAGGCAGAGGCAACGCCAGATGATGGTAAACCACCTTACATGACGGCCACTGCCGTTACAACTCGCACTGCAACCATGCACGAGGACCTGGAAAAAAATCAGAAGACGAGCCAGGTTAGTAGAAAAAAATTTTCTTATTCCAAAAATCGAACTGTTTTTAAATATTCATAATTTTCGTTGTTTATTATCTATTTTTCAAACTAAAGAATACAGGACTGGATCGAGAGCAGTTGAAATCCTAAAAGCCATCAATAAAGAAGACAAACAAGTTCCAAGTGTTAAATTTTTCTCGTGCATAAATTATAAAATGTCGGAAGAGCTGTACATGAACTCCTTTACCAAGCCCCCCCCCCCCACCCCCCCCCCCCCCCCCCCCCCCCCCCCCCCCCCCGCCCCCGCCGTCACAAA
>WSXT02221791.1:0-16879 GCA_011762715.2 Neuroterus valhalla | reverse complement strand
TAGTGTATTATGTGCAGAAATATGAACCTTTTCAATATAACTTGCTTACATCCAGTGTTATGCACTTATTTTCACTTTTTCCGCACTGTGCATGCTTCTTGTCAGCAACCGAATTGCAGTCATGGAGTGATTCACTGACTCGTATTCTAGTTGTTCATTTCTCAGTATAGAATTTAATCAATTCAAGTCATTAAAAATTTGAAGAGGTTATTTTATATCCATGTTATGACTGTTTGCAATTTTTCTATAAACTGAATGAGGAAAAATGGAGGACTGTTGTTCCTTAACTGTGCTTGAATACTTACATGACTTTTTTTAATTTTTCCATGATAATTTAAGACCCCTCCATAAAAAGTATACGAGACTTTTTGAAAATGATTGCCTCTCCGGAAGTCAAGCACTATTCTAATAATTTTTAAAGAATTTTTTTTCCGTGTAGTTGAAGGTTTGAATATAGGGCAATGAGAGCTTGAACTTTTCCAATTTAAAATCGAATAATTTTGAATGAAAGTCTGTACAAACTGGAGGTTCTAAAATGCACTTTTAGTATACTTTTTGAATCCATTAAAATGATGTAAACAAAGCTTTATTACACTTAAATCTTATGTTCAGACATCTGCATTTATTCTTCATTTTAAGAAGTTCATATATGCGGTACAGTTTTTTGGATTCAAATACACTGCAACCTCAAACTGAATCTACTCAAACTCGCTCCTACTTCGGAATGAGATCGAATGGCTCGTGGACGAAATGGTGCGGGGGGTTTGGAGAGGGACGCTCTCCTCACTCCATTCTCCGATAGTGCCGTGCATTGAAAGTCGGCAGAAGTACCCTAGCATAGATTTTCGCAACTGCGCTATAGTTGGCGACAGTTATTCGCGTGTATGCGGCCCTGACTGTTTACGTTTGAGCTCACTTGAACTCTTTCCAAGGCCGTAAATACCCAAGCCCGAAGCTGGATTAAGTTTGAGGTTCCAGTGTAATTGCAATCATATAATCATAATTCTGTCGCTGGTACATGTACCGATTCATCTCTGGTCTCGTTTTCTGAGGAACAACAACATAATTCTATTTAGCTGAATCCCGTCAAAATAGTTTTTTTCTTATATCTACTCAAAAATAAGAAAATCAAATTGATTTTAATGTTTTATAGAAATTACTTCAATATTATAAACACATTTGTGCTACCTAACTGTGGTGGTCATGACAACTAAACCGTCTTGACTTCAGGGCTATCTTGGAGATTTTGATTTTTGAGGTTATAGGTCGCTTCTCGTGATTCGCTGCTGACTTCTGCTCATTCCTGCATTTTTCTGGTAGGTAAAATGAGCAATTATTCTTCTTTCGACAGCTTCATCGGGCAGAATAAAGGTAACAGGCTATTTCGACCGATAAAGCTATCGGAAGAGTCACGTCATTTATTGTTATATTATATATAATATAAAAAGGTTATGTTTTTTTCCTCTCCGACTGTTTCTAACAAATTCAACTTCCATACTGTTAACACTGGGAATACTTATTCAACCCAGGTCGGAACAGCCTCGCGCCAAAGATGTAGGACTCCTACCATTCTAACAATGCCACCGCTGGGCGCTGCATGTGGAATTCGTACATAAATGACTGGGATATAAACATTTTCCATCACTTTCCAATCTTCAGCTTTTAGTCTTGCATAATAAATATTTGGTCCATCTTTCAAAAAGCAATGAGAATACATCTTGTTATGGAAAGTGGGATTAGCAAGTTTGAGAAATCCAGTTGCATGTGCGAACATATCAGGTAAGCGTATGAAAACATCTGCTTGGTCTACAGGTGATCTGCGAACTATATACGGGTTTGATACCCACTCTGGAACATGAGAATCACGGAGACTCAAATGCGCAGCTTGTACTTCTGTTGCACCGAGCAATGAAACAGTAACGTAGCTCCCTTCGTGGAGAATAACAGGTTCGATGGATAAATGTCGACGTTGCATCGCATCTAATTTTGTAAGAGAAAAAAGAATATATTATACTTTTTGAATGCTAGGAAGAAAACTGTTTTCGTAAGGTCAAAAGAACCACTTCTGAAATCAAATTTAGGTAGTATTTTGGAGAAAGAAACGAAAATTTATTATAGAAACATTTTGCTCACTTAGGCCCCCTTAAAAATCAACTGTTCACGGGCCTTATGTTCGGTCCAAAATTTTGGAAAGAACCTTTTTTTCGTGCAACAGTAGACGTAATAAATTTCTTTTGAAAACTGTTTCGACCAAGAAAACACTCTGCCAGTTCAGCCAAAAGAACGCAGTACAAAAATTATATATTTTTAAATGGAGAACATCAATAAGTTGAAGTTTGGTTTCTCGATCTCCCTAAAGAAGACGCAAATTGGATCTTCCAAAAAAAGTTCCAAATAGGAAAAAATAAGCCTTGTGTTCATGAATTAACGACATAGCTGGAATCGAGAAATAGTAGCGAATCTTTTCTTGGTATATGAGCATAGTCCTCCAACTTGGAAGAAGGAGAAAGATTATGTTTTTACCTAATTGATGATGCTTTTCTCATTGTAACCTATTATCAAATTATTATTCCAGATGTAGTGGTATCTGTCTATGTAAATATCTTCTTTCTTAGTTTTGATAGGATCTATTTCAATAAGATCTATCTGGCAGAAGTCGTCGTTTTTCTTCTCAAATATTTGTCTTAGTTAATCCAATGAGTGTCTTGATAAGTATTTTGGTCGATATTACACTCATGCTACTAAATTAGATCGTCGGCTCCTAATAAGTTTTGACTCATCCACCACTCTCTTTGTTTTACATTGTGACTATGATTGCTTCCTTCCGATTATTTTCAATTTCATAGATTACAGAATCCATATCCATAAATCGACTGTCCCGAAGAAAAAGGTCGCAACGAAGATTTCCGAAGAAAAATGTATAAACTATATTATGCTGCGCTGGAGTGTCGTATCTCTATTCGTGAATACATAAAGATACGACACATCAACGAAGTAGAATATAGTTGATGCACACTTTTTTCGGAAATATTTTTTGCCACCTTCTTCTTCGAGACAGTCCAAATTTACTCAGTTATACAAACAATTATCCGTAATCGCTCTGAAGCATTTGGGCAGGAATATCATCCACACTATCTGCTTCACTATCTCCAAGTTTCTTTGAATAAACGGTTAGAATTAAACCGCTGGATCGTGGAGCGGGATGTGAAATATTTTCCGAGGAGTGTAAAGGGCTTGGAAATTTGTCAAAATATTATCGAATTTTAATTTTTCAAACTCAAATTAACTCTAAATAACGAATTATTTTGAATTTCTGCTCAAACTTTTGAGGCATTGTGACTGAATCTATGCTACAGTCAGCAGAGTCATTACAGGTCACATTCTTTGTTATAAAAACAAGTTGTTCTTTTTTTTACTGAGGTGCAAAAGTACATTTGTAAATATTACTGACCGACATGAATTTCCTTCAAGAGTCTACTGGATTTTCTTAGTCCTTGCAGATAATTCATTATTCTTCATAAATGTATTATAATTTACCATAATAGTTAATTAGAAACAGTTTTTTATGAATATATTACTAAAAGTTACATAATAATGAATTTATAATTGTATCAACAAATGAATGCTAACTGTTATTTTTATAAATGAGGAAATCATTAAGAAGAGTTCATGCTGGAAAATAATATTTTCAACACCTATGCCTGGGTAACAGGCAGGTGCACCTGATGGGTTTCAAGCCTCTTCTACGAGTTCAATCACACGGCACCGCGCGAAACAGTTAAATCCTCGTACTTCATGAACGGCAGATTAAATTGAAGTAAAATCTTACAAAAAACTTCAATGGGTTCTACTGAACATTTCATGTGCTGGAAGTTTTTGATTACTCAAATTTACACTAATGGCCTTTACGTTTAAAAATATTACAGTTACAGCTCTTCTTGTTAGAAGGAAACATGTGTAACCGAATTTTCTATCAGAACATGAGTTTCAAAAATTGAAGTTCCCCAGTGTTTTGAGAAACTGTCAGGGCCCTTTACACTCCTCGAAAAATATTTGTTATCCCGTCCTACGATGCAGCAGTTCAATTTCGTAAAAATCGATTCTCGCTTCACCATCTACGGCCATGTGATCTGATGTATCAGCTCCTGTGTTACAGTCATTTTCCACGAGAGCCTTAGCTCTATAGAATTTTTTTCCCCAACGACTTGATGTTCAACTCATTATTATAATACGAGGATTGTACTGTCTTAGTTGTCATTGTAAAATCATGAGTTTCAAATCTGTAACATATGTGCGCTGGTAACCAACGAGCACTAAGCTGGTGATGAAATCTGACTAAACTGATAGTAAGTACCCTTACCAATCTGAACAGTCATTCCGACTAAATCAAATGTTTGATGCATATATCAACTATATAAATTCGGTTAGAATGCACTGCATCTGACCCAAAATTATTCTCGGTGTAGCTTTTAGCATAAGTTTTAACTTGCACTGTTGGCAGCATCTTTCCTGCACAGTTTTACATTTATTTGAGTTTTGTCTGAGAACGTATTGACTCCAACATGAAAAGTTGTGAGCATCACACTTGTGTTCGTTTGTATAGATTTCTACGTGCCCAGTTGGTAAAATTTTATCTGCACATCTTAACAGTTCTTTGAGTTCCATGTATAAATTAATTTTAATTTGAAGTATTCTATCTGTGCATGTATACGATTTCAAAAAATCTAATATTATATTGAATTATTTAACACCTACCGGTTGGAACAACAGCAGCCATGCAGATGAGGAATAGAATGGCGATATTCATTTTCCTTAGATGTAAAACCAATGATATAGGATTTGGAACTAATTCCCGCAGATAATTCCATAAAATAGAAGAGGAAAATTTCCGGAACTTACTTACTTATATACCGACGAGTATTTAATTACTCAAATCTATTTTTCGTCTTTAACAGAGCAGAATGATGTGGGTTGTTTATTTTAGAATTTGCCATTCTCGTCGTTAGAAAGGTATACACAATACGTTAAGGTGTGTGCCTAATCTACTGACATTTGAAAAATATCTCCGAAGAGTCTAAGGAGACAAAACGGGTGTATATGTTGAAAATTTATTCGTAATAGTGTATGTATATAGATCTATTCCAATCTCTGTTGATTATTCACTTTTATATCATATAAGAGTAACGAAAGAAATTTTTTGCAATGCATATATCGACCTTCAACGCTAATGAGTAAACATTGACGAACATACTTGATAACTATTTGGAACTTACTGATATTACATAATTCCCTAATCAAAGTACGTTTTGGTAAAACTCAACTCTCCTGTTGTAGTCATATCTTGGGGTCGGAAGTTCATCATTTTTCTTCAGAATTCAATTTTTCAGGCTATAAATTTATTTATCGTCAGAAATATGCATCTTTTCAGTAAGGAAGTTTTGTTGAAAATTCAAATCAATTTTTATTCGGAGGCATCTAACGTGAGTCACGTGACCAAGACTATGCATTTTTTCAGAACAAATTACGCTCCCTGCAAATAAAATTAAATATTTCATTCAAACTTTTAGAATTTTCTAGGTGTTTGAGTTCCACACTTGTCACATAATGGTGATATATTTCTGTGACACTGCTTGGCAATTGTTACAGGATGATCACGGTTCCAATTCGCACCCTCTCCTTCTCCATACTTTGTTACAGACTCTCCAAGTCCTTCTATCCTATTAAAAATTCTCCCTCCTCTTCTCACCCAGCCAGACTTTGGAGCTCTATTCTCGGTTCTATCCTCTCCTGTTGCTTCATTCGTTTTCAGCCTCTCTATTGCTTTTTTATCCCTGCCTCGTCTCCCTGCTTGTAGCATTCCTATCTTCTTCTCCTCTATTTGTTATTGCCCTATTGTTAACTGAAACCCTTCCTTTGAAGTTACTAACTTCCATATACTCATTCATTCCTTTCGTTCTTTCTTTTTTACTATCTATCATTTCTTATATTTTCCCACCTTCGCTGCTTTTTCGACCTCCTCTTTATACCTTCCCTCCTCTTCGTGTCTTATGTCGTTAACCACTATCTCATGCTCTTTTTTCCTTCTACTCTTCCGTTTTTGCTGATCTCTTCTTTCTTGCGTTCTTCTGAACTCTCCTTTATTTCCTCTCTACTCTTAATACATCATGATATATTCATTTCTTGATCTTATACCACATTCTCATTCTAACACCCTCTTCGCAGCTTCTTTGAATCTCCACTGAGGGCTTATCGAACTCGCAACAAAAGATTACTATTTTTGACCAATATAGATGGCTTATTAGGAAATAGTGGAATTTTGAAGAAATGATTGTCAAAGGAATAATCAAATTTATAACGAAGCAATTCGACGCCTTCTAGCAGTAGACTACTACCTCAGCGGACAGAGCAATAAAGTCCTATCTCAATGACAATTCAAAATGATACTATCTTTGCGGTCAATTCAAGAAAGTACTATCTTGGCGGCCAGTGCAATAAAGTACTTTCTCGCCCGTCAAACTTATGCTTTCAAGTTATACTCGTGGAATTTCTTCTGCGAATAGTTTATGGCTTTTTGCCGCCCTAATAAAAAGAAAGCAACGGAATTCATACGCAAAACCCAAAAATGACAGCGTGACGTACAAGTGCACTCGTTCAAAGCTTTAGAGGCGAATAGGGATGCATTTTGTTGACTGTTCATTCAGACATTCAACTCTTTGGTGAAAACTAATCTTTTTCTGTCAGAAAACCGGATTCCTTAAATGGAAACTAAAATTTTCGATACATAATTCGTATTTTTAGTTGAAATTTGTCTTCTCATGGAAAAATTCATCTTTATGAGGAAAAAATGAAACTTTTTGGTTGATCATTCATCTTTTCCGGTCAAAATTTCAATCGTGAGTCTGAAAATTCAACAATTTATTCAAAATTTCATCCCTTTTAGATGAAAATCGAACCACCTCTCCAGAATTTTCGCAAGTGTTCAAAATCCCACTTTTTTAGTGGAGAATCCCGCAACTTGGTTGGAAGTTAGTAATTTTTTTCTTGAGAATAAATATTCTCGGGCTCGAAATTCTACTATTTTTATAGAGTAAGTATTTTCTACTCCAAAGTTCAACAATTGTGTGTTTTTTTCTCTACTTGACTGAAAAATCTTTTTTCGTAGAAAATTTAAATTTCCGGGTTGAAAACTGAACTATTCATTAGAAAATTCGTCTTTTTGGCTCCAAAATAAAACAGAGAAGTTGATCTTTTTCTTCCATCAGCTAATTAACAAATTTCAGTGTAGAAACTCATCTTTTTTGAATTTTTTTTTTCTTTTTATTTAAAAATTGATCTCTTTTAGTGGAATTTTTATCTTTTCTCTTTAAATTGCAGTATTTGGTAGAAATTATTATATCTTGATTGAGGTCACCTACTTTGTTCGAAATTCTTTCGAAATATCAAATCAATCCTTAGGAATCAATTTTTCTCTGCGAAAATTGAATATACTTGGTAGGAAGTTGAACTACTTCGTGAGAAATTTAATTGTTGGACTTAAAGATTCAATTTTGATGAATTTGATGATAAATTCCGATATTTTTCTGAACATCTCTCTCAAACCTAAAAATGTAATTTTTCCACTTTTGGATGGAAATTGAACATTTCTAATTAAACTATTCGTATCAAAATTTAGGTACTATTTTGAAAATTGAAGTTTTTTGTAGCGAATTCGTCCTGTAACTCGAAAATGCAATTGTTTAGTTAAAAATTAATCTCGTCTCGTTCAAGATCTAACTGTTTTATTATAAATACGTGTTGTTTGGTTGATTCGAACATTCCTTCTTTAAATTAAAAATCTGGTTAGAATATCAGAACATTCAACTATTTGGTTGAAAATCATACTATAGATTATTTTATTCTTCATCCAGAATTCTTCTTTTTTCTGTTAGGAATTCAACAATTTTATCAGAAATTCAACAATTTGGCGATAAAGTAACCTCTCTCGTTCAGCATTGTTTTATTCATTCAAAAATCCGTCTTCATCACCAAGGAAGTGCAACTACTCAGTAAAGGATTAAATTTTTGGGTATAAAATGTACTAATTTGGATCAAAATTGCAAAATTTTGGCGAAACTCATCCTTTTTGTTTGAAAATCGAACTATTAAAAAAAAATGCATCGCTGAAGGGTCAAAATACGACTATATAATTTGAAAATCCAACATCATGGTTAGTAATTATAATTTATCAGTCTTGGAGAAAATTCGTCTTTTGGCTCCAAAATTGAACATTTTTTGTTCAAAGTTCAAATCTTTGGGCTGAAAATTAAATTGTTATGTCGGAAAATTGTTTTTGGGCTTGATAAATCAACGGTTAAGTCGAAATTTGTTCCATTCTGGAAAGAAGTACAATCTTCGTAAAGCCTACAGCTCACTTCAAGGTATTCCCAATGAATTTTGTTGAATTGTTTATTGTAAGACGGCAATAAGCCATAAACTATTCGAAGAAAAACCTCTACGAGTATAACCTAAAATCATAAGTTTGACGGGCGAATGACCAAATGTCGTGTATAATCGGATTTCTTCTAGGATTTCTAAACAAAGCAGATGAAGGTTCTAGCAAGAACAAAAAATGGTGCGAAAAAAAAGGATATTTGAGACGACGGTTGAATGTTTATAGCGGTAAGTAAAGTGTTCAACAAGAACGTCAAATTCATTCACATTAATATCAACTTCAAAAAATAGTTTAATCTTCAACAAAATAACGTAATTTTTAACTTCATAAACTTATTGTGAACCAACAAGTTTGATTTACAACCTGAAAAATGCGTATTCAACTAAGTTATGGAATTTTGAATAAGAAAGAATCACATCCATCATAAAATTTTCGAAAGGTTATTGCTTTGGAAAAAATGAGTGTCACAAAAGAAAAGATTTTACAACGAAAAAGTTGCATTTTTAAATCAATAGTCGAATCTCAAACGGCGAAAGATGCATTTACAATAAAATGCTTGGATGTTTAAACTAATATTTTAATTTCAAAATACAAAAATGCAATTTCCACTAGGAAAGATAATCTTCAGACAAGGAAGATCAATTTTATGTTTATATAACTATTACTGTTCTACATGTATTACATTCTTGAGTCTACTGAAGTTTTCTAGTCCTTTTTGATAATCCATTATTATTGAATAATGTATTACGATTTATTATAAGAATTAATTGTGAATATATCCTTATGTATATATTATTAAAAGTTTCCTAATGATAAAATTATTATCGTATTAACCAATAAATGTTTGATGTTATTCTTAAAAACCAGACACTCCATATAAAAAGTTTATGTTGGGAAATAATATTTTCCACGCCTATCCGCAGGGAACAAGTTGGCTACACTGTGGTAGTCAAGTTAAGTGACTCTTTCAGCTGGAGTATAGTTTGAGGAAGGCATAATGCCCTACACGGAGAAACTCCAGCACCATTTATTCTTGCGCTTGACACGACTCAGTCGTGCTTGGCGTGAAAAAAAAGCGTCCAGACACTACTGCACGCTGCGTAAGCACCATTTATTAGTGTCCACGCACGATTCATTAGTGTTCACGTAGTGGCCAGTGATATCTTACGCAATAAAGATAAAAACACGACCGAGTCGGTCGTGCGCGTCACTGGTAAAGTTGAGATTAAGCTTGATAATGATAGCTTGGAACTCCCTCACGTGAATGTTAATCCAAATTAAAAACACTTTCTTTCAGAAATGTTAGCTCGAATGGATAAGCTCGAGAGCAATATGGAACAAAGAGTTTTTTAAGTTTGAAAGAATATGTAGATAAGAAGCTCGACAGGGTCTTGGCCGTGAAGGACCAAGAGCTCACTGCTGAAAAAGAGCCGGAAGGGGGAAACCGGAAAGTTGAGGTGAAACTGAACAAGAAACCAAATAAGTTGGGAAATTCCGAAAATGATACGCGAAACTCACCCATGAATTCTGATGCAAATCTATTACTAATATCTAGAACTGTTAGAGAGGAATTTGACAAACTGAACTCGGAACAATCCGTGAACACACCTCCTTTAAATGCAAAATCTTTTGCGGATAAAATTCAAATTGAAACAAAAAACAGGGAAATAACGACATGTAGAGACTATAAATGAACAAAAAGTATAAGCCTAGATCAATTCTTAGACTTTCTTACATCAGAACTAAGAATATGTGATCTTTGGTATGTGATAGATGAAAGAGTACAAGCTGGTAAAAGTTTGGACGAAAATAAGCTTGAAAAGAATAAATATAAAGTGAGGTATATCTTGATCAATAGACTTGATATGACTTATTACTCAAAGGTCCCACATATTAAAGACCCAGAACAACTTCTAGATGCAATTAAGAAAATTAAGGGAATGAGGTTAATGTAACAACGGGAAGTTTGAGAAAACAGCTGCATAATTTAAGATACAACTCAATAAAACAGAAGGCATCAGAATTCTGGGACAAGTTCGATGAATTAGTTAGAAAATATGATAACCTCCCAAATACACCTTGCTTGACAGAAGTTGAGATAAGGGATGCATTTTTCGACGCAATAGTTGTTGGTATCCCTCGAGTGCGAGATGCAGAAATTTTAAATAAAAGTGCTACGGGAAAAACATTAACTTTAGATCAGCTTGAAGAATATATTGTTCAACTGGAGGCAGCAAAGAGTGAAGCTCGAGAGGTGAAGTTCGAAGAGTCGGCAACAGCTCGGTATGCAAATCCTCGTCCTGGCCAGATTTTCCAACAGTGTGATAATGGTGGGCATTGGGCCAGAGATTGTACAGAATCTGGTCCAATGTGCTATTATTGCAAAAGGTACGCGAGCCATGTCTCACGGGACTGCCACCTTCGCAAGGCACATGAAGCCAAGGCATCGGGAGAGACCAGGTATGAAAATACGTCTTACAAAAGGGGGAGTTTTCGAGGGACTGGGAATCGTGGGTTTAAAAGGTGTAAAGGCTGATGCTCAAAATCAGTCAAATTCGGAGAAATTTAAGCTTGATAGAGGTAGAGGCCGGGGAAGAGGATTCGGTAGAGAAAGTTGAGGTAGCTTCCGAGGAAAGAAAAGTGGATCGTTCGAGCAAAATCAAACTTCCCGAGTTAACAATACTGGTGAGTACACCAGCGTTTATGCGTAATCAAAAGTTTGAGGATTTAAAGCTTGATAAGTCCGAAAATGACAAATTGTTCAAGTTTCTGGCAGATTCTGGAGCAACAGAAAAAATGACTAATTCTAGGTTAATTTTTAAATCTTTAGACGAAAGCAGGAACATAGAAATTAAATGTGCGAATAAGGAAGAGTCTGCCATAATAAGATCGGAGGGAGTAGAGGATTTAGGAATGAGTACTGATAATGATAAAATTCTAAAACTGTAGAATGTAATTTGTGCAGAAGCATTGTTGGAAAATTTGCTCTCTCTTAGAAAATTTGTAGACAAGGGATTATGAATTTATCTTGATAATGAAGAAATTGGTATTTTTTATCCAAATTCAAATGAAACATTTGTGTCAGGGATTTATGAAAAACCGTATTGGGTGATAGAGTTCGAAGTAGATAGCTTGAACTGGGAAGATGCGGAAATTTCGGATTGTCCAAAGAAAATTGTGGCGTACGTAGCCCGAAAAGAACATGAATATAAGACCAGGGGTGCACTTGCAAAAGAAAAATTATTCGCAGATAAGAACTCCTCAAACGAGATAGAGAGAACAAGACTTGAGGAATTGGAAAAGGAGTCAGAGAAAATGGAAGTTGAAATTGCAATAGATAATGTAGAGTCAGAAGGCCACGAGCAATTCCCAAGTCATTCAAATTTTGAAGACAGCATTAAAGACAGAAAAATCAGTCAGTATAATGAAGATGTAAATTTAGATAAGATTGAAGAAGGTGTAAGTTCGAATAAGTGCAACAAAGCCATGCTGTGACACACAAGACTTGGTCATGCTTCCATTAAATACTTAAAAGAATTTCAAAAGAAATTTCCTAATTTAAAAGATCTAGAGAATGTTAGGTTTGATGATTCGATTTTAAATTGCGAAGCTTGTGTTGTATCGAAGTTTTATAAATTACCATTTAGCTCTACGAGACAGAGAGCAACAAAACCGTTACAGATCGTTCATTCAGATATAATGGGTCCGATCACTCCGACGTCACATCCAAAAGAATATAGATATATATCTGTGTTCGTAGACGACTTTTCTAGAGTAGCGATGGCTTATCCGATGAAAACTAAGGATGAGGTGGGAAACTGCTCAGAGTCATACATTAAAAGTACTAGAAATATATTAGGATCCGATGAAAAGTTTTGCTTTTTAAGGAGTGACCAGGGAACTGAGTTCACTCGTAGATATGTTCAACAAGTTTTGGACAAGTTCGGAGCTGAACTAGACCCAGCTAGTCCTGACACGCCAGAGCACAATGGCGTGGCGTAAAGAATCAATCAATCCTTTCAAAAGAAAATTAGGTCTTTAATTTTTGACACTCGATTCCCGCAGAATATGTGGGATCTGGCTTTAGGCGCAGCTGTGTATCTGTATAACAGAACGCCACATAGTTCAAACAACATGATTCCTCTCTTGTTAAAATTAAATCCGAATTATGATATTCACCCTGAGCAACTGAGGCATTTTGGATGTATATCATACATAAAAATACAAAGGAAAAGAAGTACTAAGTTTGAGCCGTTAGGAAAAAGAGTGATCTTTGTAGGGTATAAGAAAACAGGTTATTTATTTCTAAAGCCTGAGGAAGGTGAATACTACGAGAGTGGAGATGTTCGCTTTGATGAGAAATTAGTCTATGGGGATAAATAGAACAGAAACAGCATCAAAGACTGAGAAAACTCGGCGGGTGTTGAAAAGAAAGATTGATAACGAGAACAAAATAAAATATAAAGCCAGATTAGTGATAAGGGGTTTTAAAGATCAAAACTTTTATGAATTAAATGAGATCTATGCACCAGTGTCACGATTACAACCTATCAGATCAGTGCTAGCAATAATAAATCAGCTTGATTTGGAAGTTTGTCAGTTGGAAGTCAAAACCGCGTTCTTGAACGGGGAGATAGACCGCAAAATCTATATGGAGATCCCTCAAGGGTTTGAATGCACCAATGATACCAAAATGGGTAGAGTATGTGAAATTCAACGTGCGTTGTATGGGTTGAAAATTAGCCCAAAGAAATGGTATGAAAAATTTACTGAAGTAGCGAACAAATTAGGCTTGAAGTCGTATGTAGCAGAGCCCTGTCTTTTTACCTGGAGAGAAAAGGACAAGTTTCTGCTGCTGTCACTATATGTAGATGACATGCTTATCGCTAGCAATGATGCATTGAGTTTAGAGGAAATTAAAACGAGCTTTATGCTCGAGTTTGAAATGACTGATTTAGGTGAACCTCAAATTTTTCCAGGGATCAAGATCGAAAGAGATAGGGCAAATAAGACATTATCACTTACACTTGAAAGTTATATTGGAAATTTCTTAAGGAAAACGGGTTCCAATGAAATGCATCCGCAGAAAACACCGATGATAACAAATCAGGTAGCTAATCGAGAAAGGCGTGAAAGGAAGAATGGATCTCAGTTAAACGACTATGTAGGTATCTAGAATAAAAAAAGGTTTAGGTTTGAAGTTCGAAGGTGATACGGTTGCCTGGAAAACACGTAGACAAAAATATGTGTCTCCATCCACCTACGAAGCTGAGTATGCGGCGATAATAGATGAGTGTAGAGAAATGGTAGGACTGCAACAGTCATTATTTCTAATGCTAAATACATCGCTTCAACCCATGACACTATGGTGTGACAATTTAGCCGCGGTTTCTAGTACCCAAACCACTTGTACTGCTGAACTTGGGCATAGGATAGAAATCGGCTTGCACTATATTAGGGAATGCGTTGCCAGAAACTCAATCAATGCTTGATTGATAGCTTCCAAGGAGCAATTGGCTGACATCTTTACTAAGCAACTACCGGCTGATCAGCATTCAAAGCTTGCACAAGAAATTCTAAATAACTATGTGTAATAAACATGTACTAAATAACGATTATGTGTGTTACAGCAAATGCTAAGCAGACTTAGTATGGAGAAAAGCTCGATGGAGGTGTCAAGCTCGAGAGTGTGATGATATGGGAGGGAGTGTTGAGTTGAGCATATCAACACACTCATTATTCTTAAGTTACTTTATAATTCGCAGTTCTTTTATTTGAACGCAGCAGTGCTGCCTCTACGTTTATGCGCGGGAATCGCTAACCGATTCTCGTTCAGTCTGTTTGAAGCTTCGGTGAAATTCACGTGTGTGCCTTTTGTGATTCTTCGATTCTACTGTTCGACAATAAGATTCTAAAGCTTGATTCGTATGCTCGGTCTGTTTGCTAAATAAAAGCATTTTCTATAATCAAGGTAAACGTGTTCATTTTATTACAGAAAACCGTCTTCCTCAAATATAATCCCTTCAGTTGGATATGAAACATATGCGTTCGTGTAGATTTCAACGAGCCATGTTGGCGAAATTTTATCCGCGCATCTTAACAGTTATTCGAGTACTCATCTATGTATAGATGGATTTTTTCGTGGATAATTGTAGTATTCTATCCGTGCATGCATACGATTTTGTTAAATATAATGTTATATTTGATTATTTGACACCTACCGTTTTGATGAACCATACCCAGGCAGATGAGTAAATGAAAAGCGATATTCATTTTCCTCAGAAATACAAACAATGATTCAGGATTAGGAAATTATTTTCGAAGATGATTCCCCAAGATGAAAGAGGGAAATTTCCAGAATCTACTCCCTTATATACCGACCAGTATTTTATTACTCAAATTTATTTGTGTTTTGGAACAGAGTAGAATGATGAAGGTTATTTATTTAAGATTTCGCGATTCCTATGTCAGAAGAGAAAAGATCAGATTTACAAGTGTACGTGTATTGTGTATGTACGTGGACCTATTTTATATATGATCCACATTTACTCTTTATTTGTGCAGCACGTCACAGAAAAAACGCGAAACAATAAATAAAATGTTCATTTTAATTAAAAAATATGTCTTTTGATCATTGTCTGTTATATTGAGTTAAGAACTGATAAAAACGTTCTATATCATGAAAACGTTTACCCGAAATGGTAATAGAGAAATATTGATGAAAATATTTGATGACTGTTTGGAATCGACGGACATTCCATAATTTTATTGTCAAAGTACCTCCTTCTTCAGAAAATGAAATCTCCCTTTCTAGTCAAATCTTTTGGGCAAAAGTTCATCATTTTCGTTCAGAATTCAACTTGCTGGTCAAAAAGCCATTCATCTTCTGGAATATTTTTTACAGAACTGCTACATCCATTTGGAGACATCACTCGGATCATCATTTGTAAACCAATTAATTTGTCTTCTCTCCTAAGCAGGGATTTCAAGTTGAATGGTATATTGTATATATTCCGTACACTAGTTTTTTTTGAGGACCCGAAAATACGGATTACTCAATACTTTTTCAGGAAGTATATTGCAAGAGATTTCAAACTTAGGAGACAAAGATGAAAAATGAATGTGTGTGAAAATTAGAATTAAAAAAATGTTTGACCAGGGAATATTATTTTTCATATGGTTCTCTTTCTAGGTTTTCTTTTAGATTTTCTGATTTGGATTTGGTTCCATTTCGGGGATGTGATTCCAAAATACGCATTTCGAAAATGAAATCCATCCTAAGCCAAAGATTTTTAACAGTTTATGCAGCACTGTCGGCAATTATTCGCTCAAAAAAATATTTTTCCTAATATAATTTGCAAAAATAATTCTTAAATTTTGTAAATTCGATCACGGGTGGGCCAACCCCGATCACACGGGGGGAATACGACAAATAGGAAGCCACCCGAAAGGCGAGACGCTGTAGGAATGGGTCCGAGCAAGTGCCACCAGGTGTGCAAGACCCTCTCTCCCACAACCAACCACAGGCATAGAGGGTATAAGAGGGCGAGTAAGCTGTAAAAACGGCAGGTGGAGTGGACGACGGGAAACCGAAGTCCACAATCCAGACAATCCATCCAAGTACACATCTGGCTAATGCTCTGGAAGGTGGAGGGATAAAGGTCCGTAGTTTACATCTGGGTACGCTAACCTAGGCACCAGATATTCTCCCTCGGGTAAACTGCACAGGTCTGAAATCTACTGCTCATATTATACCATGGTTGATAGTATTGACTTTGTTATTTGCATTTATTCTTTTGTTTTATGATTTATCACATGTCATCGTATTACCCTGGGCACGCTGCAACATGCTCCAGACCCCCTTTCTTTCAGGACCATACTCTGGGTACGCTATGCCAGGCTCCAGATTTTGTCTTGAATTTGAGTAATATTCTGGGAACGCTGCAACAAGTTCCAGATCTCTTTTTCCTTCAGGGCCACACTCTGAGTACGATGCGCCAGGCTCCAGATCTTGTCTTTAATTTGAGTTACATTCTAGGCATGCTGTTACAGGCTCCAGCCTCCTTCTGATTTCTGCTCTGGGTACGCTGTTACAGGCTCCAGACCTTTTTGGTTTACTGAGTCATTTCTAATACCATTCTTTTCTTGTAATTTATAGTTCTTCCTAGGATTCGGGTTTGGTCAAAGTTGAATCTTTGATCTTGATTCCATGCGTGTTTGGTCAGGACTGTTCATTTCCTGGGGGGTCGGTGCACATTCTGCGCAAGGTATACTGTAGACAATATTTGTGTTATCATCTGTAGGAGTGGGATCTTTTTACATTATCATCATTTATGATTGAGAAAGTATTACAATCGTCTGAAATTTCACGTCTTGAATTTTCAACGGATCTCCACGTTTCGAGACCCCCTGAAGCCGAAAATCAAGTTTTGGCGATGGTGTCTGTCT
>WSXT02221780.1:0-11050 GCA_011762715.2 Neuroterus valhalla | reverse complement strand
GGGACCCCCTTTTTACCCAAAACTTTTAAACCAATTTAATTTTTATTTAACAATCACCGCCCCTAAACCCAAAACGAAAAAAAAATTTTCTTTGCCCCCCCCCCCCCGTATGATTATGTATACTTGATGTTCCACCAGAAAAAGATGGATTGATTTTAAACAAAGTAGTTACAATTTGAATTTTGAATCAAAATTATGCAACTTGATCAAAAAAATTTGATTTTGAACGAAAAAGTTTAAATTTAAAACAAGTACTTGATTTTTTGACTAAGAAAGAATCCCCGGTCATTTCCTGGTCTCTCCTCGTCGAGTCACCACCCTTATTATTCTCGCTCCTGTTTTTTAAATTGAATTCCCGGTTATTTCCAGGTCCATAAAATTCCTGGTCAAGTCGCTACCCTGATTATACTCGTTCATGGTTTTTAAATAGAATTCCCGGTCATTTTCTGGCATTCCCTGGTCAATTTGCCATCCTGATTATTCTCGTTCCTGGTTTTTAAATTGAATTCCTGGTCATTTCCCGGTTCATAAAATTCCCGGTCAAGTCGCTACCCTGATCATTCTCGTTCCTGATTTTTTAAATTGAATTCCCGGTCATTTCCCGGGTTTTCCCGCTCCACAATATTCTTGGTCATTTTCTGGTCTTTCCCGGTCAAGTCGACACCCTGATTATTCTCGTTCCTGGTTTTTTATTTGAATTCTCGGTACTTTCTCGGATCTTTCCCGGTCCATAAAATGCCCGATCAAGTATCCGCCCTGATTATTCTTGTTCCTGGGTTTTAAATTGAATTTCCGGTCATTTTCTGGTTCTTTCCTGATCCATAAAATTCCCGGTCAAATCGCTACCCTGATTATTCACGTTCCTGGTTTTTGAATTAAATTCCCTGTCATTTACCGGTTCTTTTCAGGTCCATAAAATTCCCGGTCAAGACGCCAACCTGATTATTCTCGTTCCTGGTTGTTAAATTGAATTCCCGGTCATTTCCTGGTCAAGTAAGCGCCCTGATTATTCTTGTTCCTGGGTTTTAAATTGAATTCCTGGTCTTTTCCCGGTTCGTCCCCGATCCATAAAATTCCCGGTCATTTCCTGGTCAAGTAGCCACCCTGATTATTCTTGTTCCTGGTTTTTAAATTGGATTCTCGATCATTTCCCGGTTCGTTCCCGATCCATACAATTCCCGGTCATTTCCTTGTCAAGTAGCCACCCTGATTATTCATGTTCCTGGTTTTTGAATTGAATTCTCTGTAATTTCCCGGTTTATAAAATTCCCGGTCGTTTCCTGGTCAAGTAGCCGCCCTGCTTATTCTTGTTCCTGGTTTTTAAACTGAATTCTCGGTCCTTTCCCGGTTCGTCCCCGGTCCATGAAATTCTCGGTCATTTCCTGGTCGAGTAGCCACCCTCATTATTCTTGTTCCTGGGTTTTAAATTGAATTTCCGGTCATCTCCCGGTCATTTCCCGGTTCGTTCCCGGTCCGTGAAATTCCCGGTCATTTCCTGGTCAAGTAGCCACTCTGAATATTCTTGTTCCTAGTATTCAAATTGAATTCCCGGTCCATAAGATTCCCGGTCATTTCCTGGTCAAGTAGCCACCCTGATTATTCTTGTTCCTGGTTTTTAAATTGAATTCCCGGCCAAGTCACCACCCTGATTATTCTTATTCCTGGTTTTTGAATTGAATTCCCGGTCATTCCCCGATCCATAAAATTCCCGGTCATTCCTGGTCAAGAAGCCACCCTGATTATTCTTGTTCCTGGTTTTTGAATTGAATTCCCGGTCAAGTCGCCACCCTGATTATTCTTGTTCCTGGTTTTTAAATTGAATTCCCTGTCATTTCCTGGTTTATTTTCCGGTCCCTTAAATTCCTGGTCACTCCCCGGTTGTTTCCCAGTCCATAAATATCCTGGTCACTTCCCGGTTGTTTCCCAGTCCCTAAAATTCCTGGTCATTTCCCGGTTTCCCGGTCAAGTCGCCACCCTGATTATTCTCGTACCTCCTGTTTGCAATGCTAAAATAATTCTCTATAAATCAAGCTAATCTTCATAAACACTAGGAAACTATGAATGAATTGCCGAAATTTCAAACACCTAGACCTTTCAGTCAATTCATAATATGTTCACAATAATAAGGAATTTTGTCATCTGAGATTCCAATCATACGATAAACACCGCGTTACTGTTTCACTGTCACCCCAATTACATGATTTTACGTTTTTTTGTAGAGGAGGAGTCAACTGCTGAAAGGACTCGTCCAAATTAGGTTGTGGGAATATTAGGCTGGAAGACGAGCTGCAAGATCAACTGGAAGGCCCTTTGAAATTTAGGTGACACCCCATTATGAAACGTCATTCGTATTCTCGCCAACCGACGCTCCACGCCGTAACGAAGGTAAGTGAGAGTATTTCAGAGGAAGTCTTTAAATTTTGAAGCAGGTCCGATTTTCGGATATGGCATTGGTACTCCATGCTCAGGGATTTCGAATTTCAAAGAGTAGATTCCCCTGATGATAATTATGTCGTTGATAATGTTTTTCTTAATTGATATAATTACCTACGTGGTCCTAATACTGTTAATCTCTTCGATAAAAATGACAGAAATAATTACAATTTTGAGGATTAATCAAGATCTTTAAAGCTTGCGAGTTCTGGTAAATTTTTCGTGTGGGTCGGAAATCTTGGAATTTATGCACGGCAGCTGGGTGAAAGCACCAAAGTACCGCGTTTAATGGATTGCATCCTGAAATCGTAAAAATTGCAATTCCTTGCTTGTTACACCGAAATCCATGTTTAGAGCTAAACCCCAAGACAAGTAGCCACATATAATATGTACTTTGCTTATCGTGTCAGAAAGAAATTCCGAACGTGATAATAATTTTTCTGTATGCGAATTTCAAAGAAATAACAAAAAGGAGACTAGGCTTGCATGAATAGGATGTTGAACCTTATCAGGGTGGCGATTCGGCGGGCGATTTCAAATTCCCGGTCATTTCCAGGTTCTTCACGGTCAAGTTTTTCAATTTTCCCGGTCAACTTTAAGTAAAATATTTATATTTGTTGCAAAACGCAAACATTTATTCTTATTCATGACGTTCATTCTAAACATCCTTTAACACAATAGATCGAAAATTGAACGATACATCAATTTTAAAAAGAATATTCAAATTTTCGACAAAAAAATATCATTTCTTCCAAGAGAATGGCAGCAATTTAACTTATAATTGAAAACATCAATTTACGATAACAAAGAAGAACGGATTTATAACCAAATAGTTAATTTTTTAATCGAGAAAACGAATTTTCAACTAAAAAGATAAATATTTAACTGAAGCACTTCAATTTTCCACTATGAAGGGTAATATTCAAGCATGAAGCTTAATTTCTAAGTAGGAAGAATGATTTTTAAGAAAAAATACAACGTTTCAACAAAATGGTCGAATTTCGAACTCAAAAAAATAACAGTTTCCAACCACAAATGAAACAGTATCATTTTTAGTTTGAAAAACGAATTTCAAACCAAGCATAAGGGTTTTAGGCTAAAACAAAGAATCTTCAACTGAAGGAGTTGAGTTTTCAAAAGTATAAATATTAACTTTTACTGGAAAAGAGAAATTGTCAACGAAAATTTGAGTACTCAAATTTTAAATTGAAAGAAATGGATGTTAAACGGAACAATTGAATTTTTAACTGAAACTATGGAATTTTTAATTGGAATAAGTAAAATTTTCAGTTGGGAAAAAATACTTATAAGAGAAAAAACGACTTTTAACAAACAAAAAAAACTAACTTTCAAACAAATTATTATATTTTTATACAAAATGATGAAGAATCAAATAAAATGTTAAATATTTAACTAAAGAAGTTGAATTTTAAACCAGAAAGACGAATTTTCTACTAAAATGATGAACCTTCAACTAGAATAGTTCGCTTTTTGGAAAAAAATTAATTTCCAACCAAAAAATACAATTTTTCAACAAATTGGTTGAAATTTGAACTATGAAAATAAAAATTTACACAAACAAGAATAGAATGCAAGTGAAATTTTTGGCTTGAAAAGTTAATTTCGAACCAAACACAAGAGTTTTTAACTAGATGAATGTTCTACTAAAATGAAAATTGTTTAACTGTATAACTTGAATTGTTAACCACAATGGAGAATTTTTGAAGAAGGATATTAACTTCCGGAAAAAGATAATTTTCTACCAGAAAATTGACATTTCAACAAAATATGTAAAGTTTCAACGAAATAATTGAATTTCCAATTAAAAAACACGAATTTTCACCGAATTGTCGAATTTTGAACTAGAAAAGTTCAACTTTCCACTGAAAATGAAATCGCTCAATTTTCAGTTGAAGAAATCGATTTGCAACCAAACTGATGAATTTTCAGGTAGAATGATGAATCTTTAACGGGAATAGATGTATTTTAAGCAAAAAGTGGAATTTTCAACCATAAAGCAACAAATTCGCAAAACGTTTTTCCTATAATAAAAAAAAAAAAATGTTCTTCCTCTCATGAAGTATAGATGTATTTAAATCTTTTGAGAATCACATAAAAGGAACGTTACATTTTTGTAATCAAATGATAATATATCTTTTTGATTTATAAAAAGAAAGCGGTCATTTCTCGTATTTTTTTGGTAGAATTTTTAATAGTCTAGGTTGAGTCAAAACGATTCCCGGTTTTTGAATTAAATTCCCGGTCATTTCCAGGTCATTTCCCGGTTTTTTCATGGTAAATAAAGTTCTCGGTCATTTCCCGTTTTTTCCCGGTCAATAAATTCCCGGTCATTTCCCGGTCAAGTCGCCACCCTGTTTATGAAAGGTTGATGTCACAAGTTTTAGAATTCAGCGTTCTAATTTAGATATATTTCTAGATGTTGTCTTCTTTATTGAAATTATTTTACAATATTTCTATCTATTTTTTCATGAAATTGAAATATTGTTGATGCCATATCAAGCTCAGGAAGAGGAGTCTACTGAAAGATTACTTTCAACGAGAGAAAGAATCTCGGGAAGAATATTGTGAGAGGCTTTATACCTCGCTTTATACCCCGTCCGTCGGCATCGTTAAATCATCATTGATGTATATCAGCGCAATCATCTTCAGGCCTTGAATGCTCAAGTACAAACATACAATGAGGGGCCTGTACTTCACACAATTTGAAGAATCAATCTTATTCCGAGAGCAATACAATGTCACATCAAAAATGGAGGAGTTAGAAAGATATTGTTGAGTGACTTGATATTTCGACTTCCAACATCATAATCTTCACTTGAGATCGTTTTCAATTAATGCGAAATGCCTTCTAATAATTGAGACACACTGGAATATCGGGATGGAATAGTGTATTTTACTCCCTCAAAAAAATTAGGAAAATATAAATTGATTCGTTTCGGCGCTAAAAATACTTTCGTCGTTTTATTCAGAATTTCGATTGTTCTATTTTAGGATTTCTACCTCAACTATTCGTCTCGCTTTTTGCATATTGAAGAGTTGGGTGTAATTTTCGGATTCGATAAAATTTAGGAGGGAATGTTTGATTTATTTAATTGTTTTGCATTAATAACTTTGAGTAGAAGTTAAGATCTTTTAACCTCCATTTTGAGTGTGGTAAAATTATATCGCAAGAAATTTTGGGATAGGAAATGAGAGAAGTTTTCGCTCCGTCGCCTTAAACTGCTGTTAAATATTTTTCGGCCATATATGGGCTTATCATTATAATAATGAGCATTTCAGAAAGATATTGTGAAAATGAAATATTGCGTACGTAAAATGTTATAAAAAAATATAATTGATGTAGAGTTATTGTAGTTAATAGTGTAAAAAACCGAATTATAAGTTGCGGAAACCTTTTTCACGTTCTTTTTTTGAATTCAGAAAACAACACACATTTTTCTGCTCAATCGAACTGCATATGGATTTAGCCTTGACCCACCATCAGATCAGACTGACATCATCATGTTCACATTTTTTTCTACTTGAGCGAAATTTTTCATAAAATATCACGAAGATTGTTTGAATCTTGAAGTGTCTTTATACAGTAATGCATTGTATGCAGGAATTCGGGTCATTTTCGAATTTCTACGTTATTAAACAATAGTCAAATTTTTGCAGTCAAAAACTCAAGAACTTCATATTTTGGAGAGAATACTTAAATTTCCAACAACAAAAAGTCATTATTTTTTGTACAAAAGTTGGAACCATTAAACTTACAATAAAAAAAATCTATTCACGATAACGAAAAAAATAAAACGGATTTCCGAAAAAATAGTTCATTTTTCAATCATGAAGATGATTTTTCAAAAAAAAAAAAAAAAAAACATAAATATTTAACTGGAGCACTTTAGTTTTCAACGATGAAACTGAATATTCAAACAAGAAGACTAATTTTCAAAAAAAAAAATTATTTTCTAAAAAAAAATACAATGCTTCAACAAAATATTCGAATTTCGAACTCCAAAAATAATTATTTCCAAACAAAAATTGAACAGCAACATTTTTGGTTCAAATACCAATTTCAAAACAAGCATACAGTTTTTATACTATAACAAAGAATCTTCAACTGAAGGAGTTAAGTTTTCAAACAGATGGATTAATCCCTAAATTAATATTATTAATATAAATACAAATATTAATAATAAAATACTCAAATTTTTAATTGTAAAAAATGAATATCTATAACTGAACAAATACATTTTTTACTAAAGTTGTGGGATTTTTAATTGGAATAAGTTGAATTTTCAGTTTGAAAAATTACTTATAACGAAAAAAAAAACATTCAAACAAATCATCACATTTTTACACAAAATGATGAAGAATCAAATGAAATTGTATATTTTTAACTGAGAGTAGTTGGATTTTAAACCGGAAAGACGAATTTTTAACTGAATTGTTTGATAAAAAATTCTTTTTCAACCGAAAAATACAATTTTTCCACAAAATGGTTGAAATTTGAACTAGAAAAATAGAAATTTTCAAACCAGAATGGAATATTGATATTTCCGGCTTAAAGAATTAGTTTTAATCCAAACATGAGAGTTTCCAAATGGATCGTTTTCTACCAAAAATCGATTTTTCAACAAAGTATGTGAAGTTTCAACGAAAGAATTAAATTTTCAATTCAAAAAGACAAATTTTCACTGAATTGTCGAATTTTTGGACTAGAAAAGATCAATTACCCACTAAAAATGAAACAGTTAAATTGTCAGATGAAAAAAAAACTGATTTTTAACCAAACTGCCGAATTTTCAGAAATAATGATACCAGTTCTTGTTTGGTCAGTTATGTAGGAATTTCTAACAGATTCCTGCAGGAGACTGGTGCTCCCCTCAGTGTGCAACTTACCGAATAATAAATCGTTTACAATAATAAATTGTAAACGAGTTAAGCTTCCTCCGACAGAGATTTGGCTTAAAGGTATAATAATAATGATAATAATACGAATCTTCAACGGAAATAGATGTACATAAATACTCAAAGAAATAGTTTAATTTTCAAATTCAAAAATCAATGTTCAACTAAAATCTTTGTATTTTCACCAATAATCACCAAAATTTTGAATCGAAATTGTGCATCTGTAAAAACAAAATTCGATTTCCAACAAACAAATTAAAATTTCAAACAAGTAGTTGATTTTCAACAAAAAAAGGATGAATTAGCAATGGACAATGAAATGAGTACTGTAAAATGAGTACTGTCTTCATCTAAAATTAGGAATAGGGGGCTTTAAAATTGTGATGAATTTTGAAACTGAAACTCCCTGCCCTAAAATAAAAACTATAATTATTTTCTTAAATTCCTTCTCCCAAGTCAGAAGGAAATAAAACGTGATGGATACAGTTTTTGAAAAAATTTAGATAATAATTTTTTTGAATGTTTGGGCTATCATCAATTCGATTATCAAATTTGAGTCAGCTTCAAAAATCTCACAAGAGAAAATTTTCGAATTTTGAGAATCAGATGAAAGGAAATTTATATTCTTTATATAAATCATATGATAAGATCTCTTTTTGATTCATAAAAAGAAAGCGATCATTTCTCGTATTTTTCTTGGTCGAATTTTTAATAGTCAAGGTTGAGTCAAGTGAATTCCCGGTCTTTTAATAAAATTCACGGTCATTTCCCGGTTTTTTCGAAAAATCCTGGTCATGATCCGGTCTTCCCCGGTTTCCCGGTCAAGTCGTCACCCTGCAATATTTGGCATGGAACTACTTATTCTTATAAGTTTAATTAACTTCATTTATTGATTTAACCTTATTAAGTTTGTTTTTATACAGTAGCGTATAGTATGCAGGAATTCGGGTTATTTTTAAGTTTCTACGTTATCAAACAACTGTCAAACTTTAACTGTTCCAAACTTAAGAACTTCATTTTGAATAACTACAATATTTGGCATGGAACTACTTATTCTAGTTAGTTTATTAAACTTCATTTATTGATATAACTATATTAAGTTTCTTAAAATACAAATTATCGTACATGTAAAATGCGAGAATTTGAATTGAGGTACATCAAATTAGCCAAAAGATTAAAAATTTAAACTTTTAAAATAAAAAAATTGCTCTCAAAATTTGAATTAATTAGATATTTTATAAATATAGCTGAAATATGATTTCAAAAACTACCTCGAAAACTACAATATTTGAACTAATATAATAATTACGGAAAAATTTGATTGATAATTATTGTGACTATTGACTTGGAATAAATAAGTTATAACTACTAACTAACACTTTGCTTCCCAACTAGACATTATTAACTAATTTAGAATTTGAGCGTCTAAAATTGAACATTTTGAATTCAAAATATGAATCTCAAGTTTCCACATCCCTAATTCAAATTCAGAAACCTCGGGTTTCCACGTTCTTCTGCTTGATCGAACAGAATAAAGATTTCCTCCAAGTAGGACATTTTCCTAATTCGAGAGACACTTCTGCGGGACGCCATTGCGTGACTCGCGCCATATATGAAAGGGAGCGGCCCTCGCCCTTGTTGAATGTAAAATGTAAATCGAACGAACCCTGTTTACGTAGAAACCTAAGCAGGATGTACGTGCTCGTTCATGAGCAAAAGTAGCAATTAATGCGTTTACACGCCACGGTGAACATTCCACTAAGCAACGAGAGGCGAGGATAAAGGATAAAATGTATATAAACAGTGTTACACTATTTCAAGCGTGCCGCGAGGGCGCGAAAATATTTTCGCTCCTTATAGTTGCTCCCTAGATTATATTTATGCTCCAGGCGTCCCTTTAATCAGGATTTTTTCACGGCTGCAACGAGGTCTGACCTGCGTGACACGAGCGAATCTTGTTCAGATTTAAAGCTTGTTATAACAGAACACTCCTGAGGGAAGAGTTACTTTTATGTGGCAATTTAACGAGGCTCTCTATTACCTGATTACGTAAAATAATTAGAAATGTGAGCTTCATAATTTTTTGTTGTGACTCCAGGCTGTGAGGATAAGTCCGAGATTATTAAGAGACGATATTGGGGGAAAAGGGACATTTGGGAAAAGTCTTCTGCGTATAAATATATTCTTATTTTTTGAAATAATTATACACTGGAGGTATCAAGAGAAGGATAGGAGTAAAGTGAACGTGGTTTGCATGCAATTCCTGCGGAATATGTGCGGTAAGCCGCTTATGGAGAGAGTAAGTAGTGAGTGGCTTTTGGAAGATTTTTACTGATAGCGCACCCAGAGGTAGACCGAGGAAAGGAATTTTTGCATCCAAGTTAGGACTCACTTTAAAAATAAAAAACAAATTTTCTATCACTCTCGGAGACTCAGAAACATTTAATATCTTTCAGGAAAAGCGATTTCAACCTTACGCTCATTCGGGTGATCCAAAAATGCATTAGAAATTTTTTTTTCGAAGTTTCATGCAAACTGCCCGGAAATTTGTTCGAATCCACAAAAAAATAAACGCATTTGAAAAAAATAATATTTAGAGGTGGGGCAAGCCACGTGAAGTTTAACACGTATTTCCCATGAGAAAAAAAGACGTTTTTGTAAATTTTTTTCAGAATTCTCAATATTAGGTGAATCGAGTTCGGAATTTACCACTTCTCTTCGCAATTAGTCACAGAATGCCAATGAAAATTTACTTTTCACATATCATCCCCATAATTACGTTTTGGTTTCCAAAAAACCTCCATAGGTAAAAAAATGGGTTTTTCGACTTTTTGGCACTAACTATGATTTTTTGCGGTTTTCATAACGCAGATTGTTTCAAATTCATGGAATACTACTTTATACTGATAATTAGATGTTTATTTAAATTAATATTTGTATGTTGATGGTAAAATTGTAAAGCCAATTTAATCATCAACATAAACATTTTATTTCAACTGACGGTAAGTAATTATTTGATTCAATTTAGCAAAAATAGATATTTAAACAAATTATAAATATTTATAGGTATCTTCTTCTAGATTACTACTACATAGTTGCGGTTTTTACCAGAAATTTTGAACTTTTTCTCACTCTTCAATTAGAATAAAGTAATAACTATTTCACGTTGAAAAAGTAATTGGTTGAAAAATTTTTTATCATTGCTAATAATATTTTCTTTGCTTGACGATAGAAACTTGCGGTTTTTTCTGAAATTTTTCATTTTTTGCCAACTTTTCACTTGAACTCCGTTACTATTTAATTCAACTTACCAAAAATAATTGTTTAAGCAAATTATTATTGTTTATGGCTTTCTCCTCTTAGATTAGTGCTAAAAAGTTGCGGTTTTTTCTGGAATATTTTACTTTGCTTTACCTTTTTAGTTGTAAACAAATAATAAATTAACATTAGAGAAAATCATATTTTACATAGCATTGTATTGTTTTAAGTTAATTATTTTTGTTCTTTTCCCAATGTTCAAAAAAAAATTATTTAAAACAAAAAAGCTTAATCCATTCAGTGACATTTGAATTTTGAATTTTCTACTAAAATTATGGATCTTCAACAAAAAAATTGAATTTTTATGGAAGTAGTTCAACTTTCAACCAAAGAGTTGAATTTCCGACCTAAAAATATGAATTTTCAATCAAAAATATAACAA
>WSXT02221769.1:0-12390 GCA_011762715.2 Neuroterus valhalla | reverse complement strand
CCGCTGTTGGGGTTTGCGGTATGATGCCGGGCGCCCTTCCGCCCGTGTTTTCGGGGGGCGGGGGGGGGGGGGGGGGGCAACCCTGTGACTGGTCAGAAACTATGTCTATATGATCCCTATGCCTGTAACTAGTCACAAGGGTGCCTTCTCGGCCTCCACGAGACTTGGGAAAAGGGGAAGGTATGTGACCTACGTTATTTCTGTGACCAGTCATAGGGAAGCCTTTATCACTTTCTGTGAAATTCGCAACTACTTTGCATCGATCGCACTTCCTGCACACACAATATCACGCAAATATGCGGAAAAAGAGAAAGTCTCCTGTCATTGTTTCCTGTCAAAGAAAAAAATAAACAATCCCGACCTTCATATGAATTTGAAATTCACATTTCAAATCTTTTGGTACTAATCGAACTCACGATTTCGAGAAGTATTGAAAGAGCTGCCATCTTGACTTACATCGCTTCTGCTAAAGTCACTGCTTACCATCATAAAACACGCAACACCTCAATTTTGGAGGATTGTTAATATTTATTTTTCAAGATAATTTCAAGAATAATGCTCTATTTTAACTATTTCACGAGTAATTATCAACACTTACTGCACGTAAGTACCTTCTTCTATCAGTGTTTTCGACGCAAACACTTAAAACGCATCCTCCTGTAATTGAACTTTATCCAACTTCTTCACCCTTCTTTTAATAATTACAGTAAAAATATCCGGATTTCCGCCATCAGATTATTATTCTACAGTTCAAAATAAGCCATTTTAGAAACAAACATTTTTTTAAACCTTTTTTTCGTTGCGGGACATAACTAGTAGTATTACCGGTTTCTCTGTGGCGATAAAGGTAATAATGCAAATGGTGTGTGTATATCTCGACGGTGATTTCAAAAGTAAATGTGCGCTCAGATGGTAGCAGATGCGATTGAGGAGAATTTTCCCTTGTGTCAAACTGCGAATTGTAAAGCGAGTTTCAAGTAGGGTGCATTATAGTAAAAAAGAATGCGGTAATGTCTTTGAGAAATTGTACAGTGTGCCTGACTCTACAAAAGAGGGACGCCTTCCTTCTTTGTCGGTTGGAGAATTTAAAATTAAACATTGCCCAAGTTTTGCCAGTGCGCCGAAAGTTATTTTTGTGACTCTGTCGTGCATGTAATAGCTTCATCATCTGCGGGTAATTGCGTTGCGGCGGCGTATAATTAGAGCGTAACTCTCGTTTCCGCCTTGTTCGTTTGGCCTCCTATCAGCTTGTTTTAATAAGTACTAAAAGATCTAAGCTTTATTTGATAAACGTCGGACCGATAAGCTAGAACAAGTAAAACGGGATCAATAATGGAAATGGCGAGACTGTGATCGCAATAATCGCTATAATCAAAATCATTATTTTTATCTAATATTTATTGATAAGCAGAGTAGCGGGTAATATAGTGCACATAATATATATCAGTAGGGAGAAGTAAAAATATGATGCATTATCGATAAACAAATATCTTGAGTCTCCCAAGAAAAAAATGTGTGTTAACTTACCACCTGTTAGATAATGTGGCGCGCACAGTAAGTTTTATTTGTTTACTAATTGAAAATGATTATCTGAATATCAAACGCACATATTCAGTAAAATCATATACCTATATTCCTTGGCAATTCAATGAAGAGGGTTCAGAGGTGGCTTCTTGGGGACGATAGGCATCAAAAACTATGACCAAAATTTCGTTGAATTTAGAAGGAATCCAGATCGATGTCCAGAACCGAATCAAATGTTTAGAGATTTTATAAAACAAAAAGACGCGCTTATTATTTATACTTACCGTAGCAAAAAAAACAGGTGCTAGTTTTGTAGGATCTGCTACCATCTGTTCTTACTTTGAAATGCATAAAATGAAAAGTATTGGCTCTAAATCTTCCGTCTAAATCGCTGGATGTATTGCTATTGTTGATGCACTAGATTTAGCCCCAATGTACAACCCAGAAAGCGTTCTCATTTCCTCTGTTTCTCTGAGTGCGCTCCAAAGTTTGTACTCCACAAGCATAAATATAAAAACCAATAATTCCATATCTGAAATTCAGAAGAAATATAAAGAGTTCACGAAGAATAACTCGTACAGTACGATTAATTTTTTCTGGATTCCAGCACACCTAGGAATTTGAGGGAATGAGAATACTAACAGGTTAGCTAAACTGGCAACCAATGAACTGATACCTGAAGTCGCCAAAATTCCATATAATGACCTACTAGAATTAAAAAAAAAATGTTCTCTTCAACCGAAATCACTCTCAAAAGTCAAGGAGAAACCAAAGGTAAATTTTTCTTTGATCAATTCTATGCTGGAATAAGAACTCCTTGGTATGCAGACAGAAAAATCCCTAGAGAATTCATCACTACAATTAATCGCTGTAGATCAAATCATTAAAATTCAGCAGAATCTCTCCATCATGTAAATATTAAAGCTAGTCCAACATGTAAGTGTTACGAAGATAACGAAACTCTCAATCATATACTATGGCAGTGTAAGCTTTGTAATGATGAAAGATCCAAATTAGTTGAAGACTTGAGCAAGATCAAAATTATGCTTCCGCTCAATGTAGAATCTATCATTGCTACGCCGAATATCGATGATTGTAGACTTTTATTCCTATCCTTTAAGAAATGTAAACTAAATATTTATTCACTCACTTAAAAATGATTTCATCTTTCCAATTATTATTTATATGTATTAACATATAAGCAGAAATAATGCTCTATGAGGTTTCATCTTGCTCAATAAAAAAGAAAAAATATTCAACAGTCCGACATTTCACCATCAAATGGCCTCCCACGCCGCATTACCTGCTTGCTTATAGTATATAAGTGAGACTTATTTGCAGATGTTAACTAATTCTACTTACCAGTGACACTGATTTCTATCAATATTAAAAAGGATCAATACGCTTACGAGAAAATACTGCTAGGTTTATTGATTTTCGTGCAACGTTCATGATAGAATGAAACATTCAAAAAATTTCAACGTTATGAATCATTATGTAGAAATGTAGGTTTGTCGACCAGGGTAGAGTAATATGAGGATGGGATGTGAAGATTAGTTTAGACTACAAGTCATATGACCAGTTGTCTGAACTAATCCTTACATCTCATCCTCATGTTATGAATTATTGTTTATTATAATTGTTTATAATACTCAGATTGCTGTAAAAGCGACCAAGCCCAATTCCCTGTTCACGCCGCATCATCCACTTTTCCCCTATTATTTATAATTATTTATAATTAGGGAGGTCTGGACTGCCTGCACGCTACTCGCGCTAAGCCTTTCTCCAATAAAGTTTAGGTAAATAATTCTCATATTTGAGAAAAAACCGATGTGATAAAATATATAATTATGAGACATTAGAGAAGGTCTCGGTCTTCAAATCAAAACTGGTGAGATATTTCTATTTAAAATAGAATAAGTGTATAATTTAGTTGTTAAAGAAAGAAGAGTGTAGAAGGGAAGAGGACCGCATTAGCAGTACATGTCAATAAAACAGAGATTCACAGACTCTAAAGTTTTCTCCATTTTTCATTTTTCATCGTTGACTTTTATCTTATTAGGTAGTAATTATTATTGATTCATTTTAAACTTTGCGTAAGACTGTAAGCCCAGAGGACCTAGAGCATCGATGAGATACTCTTATAGACTGCACGGGAGATTGAGGGTTTGCCTGATAGTGTCCAAGAGGTTATAATCAAAAATGCTTGGAGAGCGACTCTAATTGGTAACATGTAAGGACCTGCAGGCCCATATGGTATGGTGGACATGGGAAGATTCCAGAAACATTAGCGGTTCACGATAGATGGTATCCTGACTCGAATTCGAAAAAAATTGTATCTGTGGGTGAAAGGAAAATGTCTGTGTAGGAGGTTCCGTAGGAGGCGCTTGGGGCCCTCGTAGAAGACTGATGCTCCTGTAGGAAGCTCTAGCGCTCCTCTTAGAAGACTTTGCAGGGCTTGGTAGAAGACTATAGATGCCGCTTTAGGCTTCAAAAATTCACGTACGTAAGAAGTACGCCATTGCAGCACCCTTAAGGTACATGTTTTGGCTCTGAAGGGCCTGGTAGGGAGCTCTAGAAGCTCTCGCAGGAGACTGGAGCTCTCGTACGAGGCTCTTCTTAGGGAGTTCTGCAACGTAACTTACGAGACTCCGAAGGCCATAGGAGGTCGTAGTGGTAGAGAAAAAAGCTCACGTAGTGATTTCTTGATGCCCTCATAGGAGGCTCTCCAAAGATAGTGATAGTGGCAGGATAGGCAGGATAGTGATTGTAGTAGTCTCTTGCAAACCATGCAGGTGGCTTGAAAGGCCTAGCAGAAGGGTTTGAAGGCCGCCGTAGAAGAAAAAAGTTCTTCAAGCAAGCTCTAGCTATCTTCTTAGGAGGTTTTGAAAGGCGCCGTAGGAGGCTCCCGAGTCCTCTGTAGGATTTTATTGCAGTGGAGACCCTTGTGGTTCTTATTTCAGGTAAGGAGGTCTTTGCGGGATGCTCCAGAAGCCGTCGTGCAAGACTCAAGAGCCCTCCCAGGGGCTTCAGCGTTCCTCTTAGAACACTGGAGGGCTCTGGAGGGCTTTATAGGAAGCTATGTAGGCCCTTGTAGACTATCAAGGTCCTCATAGACTTTGGGGGCCCCCGTGGCAAGTTGTAGTTGTAGGGCTCTCGTCGTTTGAGGCCTTCTTGAAGGGCTCTGCAGCCCTCGTTAAAGGAGCTCAGTTGAGTAAGGACATCCTCACTCAACTAACTTTGAGATTTCAGTCAGCTCTTCACTTGGCTTGGCGCAGACTTCTAGGCCATTCTTTAAAGCCTTCTTCGTTAAGCTGACGTTGTCTTCACCGTTCATCAGGTTAATAATGTGTCACAAACCTCCACCGACTCTACATTTCCTTCCCCTGTCGTCATATCGAGATGAAAAATCTTGACCTCAGCCAACAGCTCCTCAATAGTAGACGTCAAATCTCCTTGCTTCCTACTTCAATCAAATCTCTGGTTTGCCGCACACCTTTGGTTTTGACATTGTGCTGGTCCAGCTCCATCGTCTATTTTATTTACCTCAGGACCTTGGCGTAACTTTTACCCTCGGTCAGGCCGGTTTTATCAATGCCGCCTCAGATCAAGCTTGCTTATGGACTCCTCTCAGCTTTGTGTACCTCTCGGTGGGGTTTACCTCCCTCAGAAACATTGAAGTTACAGACGTGAGGACCTGCTCCAGAGTCCTGATCTTCTTCGCAACAGGTTTCCCTGCGCTGGGTTCCGGGGAACACACGGTGACACTCGCTCCCTCACCTTGCGTGGGTGCAAGAGATGTCTCGACATCATCTTTTGTAAGCAGCTTCTGATGAGCCACTTGAGAGGCATAAATTACATGTAATACTGTCAGTCTTTACCTCCGCTTTAGCTCCACCCATTTGCGTGCAAACGTGTCACATTGAATGAAGCTGTATGGCCTCACTCCGTGTCTTCCACACATCTTTTTCATTTTCATTACATTCATCAACACAACTGCATCATTAGATCCTTATCTGATTGGCAGGTACATATTTTTATGTGAGCAGTAGAACGTAGGGCCTTGCTTGGATTTTTTGGGCCTTATAGCCTCATATTCCTCTTCTATCTCCCCGACTTCTATCTTATCTCCGAATATCTCCTCGGACAAGCTTCTTTCCGAATTCCTGGTCTTCATTTTGAAGCTGACATGCAGCTCGGTCCACCCCTGCAGAAGTCCGCATACGGGGGTCAGGTCCAAAAATTCTAGTAGTTAATATGATATCTTAGAAATACCGTTTAAGAAACTACTAACTGGTGCCAAGCAGCCTTCGACACGGTTTTTTACGCCTTGGCTTGGGGATTTTCTCTTCTGGGCCGTCCTTGGACCATTGTCCGCGATTGCTTATCCAGTTGTGTGATCGTATTTATCAGGAACCCTCGATAAGGGGCCCCTCTATCCGTAACTCGAGGACACGCCCGGTATCCTAGTCAGAGATGGAAGAGAAGAGGCTTGAAGTAGAAGAATAGTAGGCCCTTGTATGATTCTGTTGAGGCACTCATAGGAAGCTCTAAAGACCCATGTAGAAGACTCTGAAGGCACTTGTAGGATTCTGTGGAGGCCCTCGTTAGAACCTCCTAGAAGTAGGGTAGAAGACCTTCTAAGTAGTCTCGCTGATGCGGTAAGGGGTCTTCCAGGAGGCTCTTAAGCCTTTGTAGGCATCCTGGAGCCTCTTAAGGCCCTACAAGGAGTCTCTTAGGAGGCTCTTGAGGCTTTGTGGGCCTCCCAGGGCCTCTTATGGCCCTCATAGGAGGCTCTGAAGACCCTTGTATTAGAAATTGGAGGCACTTGTAGGATACTCTGGAGGCCCTTGTTACAATTCCTCAGAAGAAGGCCTTCTTAGTAGTCTCGATAATGCGGTAAGGGGTATCTCAGGAGGCTCTTGAGGTTTATGAGGCCTCTCGAAGCCTTTTTGGCCTCTCGAACTTTCTTTTGCCCTTATAAAAGGCTCTGGAGACCCTGGTAGAAGACTCTGAAGGCACTTGTAGGATGCTCTTGAGAGCATCCTAGAACCCCCTAGAAGTAGGGTAGAAGGCATTTACTAGTCTCGTTATGCGGTAAGGGGTCCCTTAGGAGGCTCTTGAAGCATTGTAGGCCTCACAGGGCCTCTTATGGCCCTCATAGGAGGCTCTGAAGACCCTGGTAGAAGACTCTAAGGCACTTGTAGGATACTTTGGAGTCCCTTGTTACAACCCCTTAGAAGTAGGGTTGATGGCCTTCTTATTAGTCTCGTTAAATTGTTAAAGGGTCTCTTAGGAAGCTCTTGGGGCTTTGTAGGCCTCCCAAGGCCTCTTGTGGCCCTCAAAGGAGGCTCTGAAGACCCTGGTAGAAGACTCTGAAGGCACTTGTAGGATACTCTGGAGGCCCTTATTACAACCCCCTAGAAGTAAGGTTGAAGGCCTTCTTATTAGTCTCGATAAATTGTTAAGGGGTCTCTTAGGAGGCTCTTGAGGCTTTGAAGGTCTCCCAGGGCCTCTTATGGCCATCAAAAGAGGCTCTGGAGACCCTAGTAGAAGACTCTGAAGACACTTGTAGGATACTCTGGAGGCTCGCGTTACAACCCCCTAGAAGTAGGGTTGAAGGCCTGCTTATTAGTATCGTTGATTGTCAAGGGGTCTCTTAGGAGGCTCTTGAGGCTTTGCAGGCCTCCCAGGGCCTCTTACGGCCCTCATAGGAGGCTCTGAAGACCCTGGTATAAGACTCTTAGGCACTTGTAGGATACTCTGGAGGCCCTTGTTACAACCCCTTAGAAGTAGGGTTGATGACCTTCTTATTAGTCTCGTTAAATTGTTGAGGGGTCTCTTAGGAAGCTCTTGAGGCTTTGAAAGCCTCCCAGGGCCTCTTATGGCCCTCATAGGAGGCTCTGGATACCCTATTAGAAGATTCTGAAGGCACTTGTAAGATTCTCTGGAGGCCCTTGTTACAACCCCTCAGAAGAAGGCCTTCTTAGTAGTCTTGCTAAGTTGTTAAGGGGTAACTGAGGAGGCTCTTGAGGCATCGTAGGCCTCCTAGGGCCTCTTATGGCCCTCATAGGAGGCTCTGAAGACCCTGGTAAAAAACTCTAAGGCACTTGCAGGATACTCTGGAGGCCCTTGTTACAACCCCCTAGAAGTAGGGTTGAAGGCCTTCTTATTAGTCTCGTCTAATTGTTAAGGGGTCTCTTAGGAGGTTCTTGAGGCTTTGTAGGCCGCCCAGGGCCTCTTATGGCCCTCATAGGAGGCTCTGAAGACCCTGGTAGAAGACTCTGAAGGCACTTGTAGGATACTCTGGAGGCCCTTGTTACAACCCCCTAGAAGTAAGGTTGAAGGCCTTCTTATTAGTCTCGTCAAATTGTTAAGGGGTCTCTTAGGAGGTTCTTGAGGCTTTGTAGGCCTCACAGAGCCTCTTATAGCCCTCATAGGAGGCTCTGAAGACCCTGGTAGAAGACTCTGAAGGCACTTGTAGGATACTCTGGAGGCCCTTGTTACAACCCCCTAGAAGTAAGGTTGAAGGCCTTCTTATTAGTCTCGTCAAATTGTTAAGGGGTCTCTTAGGAGGTTCTTGAGGCTTTGTAGGCCTCACAGAGCCTCTTATAGCCCTCATAGGAGGCTCTGAAGACCCTAGTAGAAGACTCTGAAGGCACTTGTAGGATACTCTGGAGGCCCTCGCTGGAGGTTCTAGAGGGCCTTTTTCGAATTTTTAAACCTGCGGCACTCTCATTTTTTTTATATTCGTCTAATATTCGTCATTGGATCCTTGAGTTTGATTCAAATTTTTATGAATCTAACACAAATATAAATTGCTCAGGAGTTTTCACAGATTCTCCTCCACTCTATATATATTAAATATTAACAAACCGTAACAACGAATGTTAAAAATCCTTAGACCTTATAGAAGATAGGTGTAACACTTCAAGCCATTTCTCCTTACCGTGTTAACCGAGAATAATAATTTCTGAACTCTTCCACTGTATCTTGCATAAATAGAACCGGATACTTATTGCTATAAATGCAGGATGCTAATTTTTATTTAGAAATTCATAATTGAAACAAACTCTCATAGTTTCATCATAATAATTATATCTAGTATCAAACCGCGAACAAGATTGTATTCTATATATGGTATAGGAAACTTCTCTTCAAACAAGGTTAATTCCGGAACGAGGAAAAATGAAATGTGACGTTCGGGAAACACCAGATATCAGATTTTTACCAGATATCATATTATTAGTATAATCTTAAATTTGGGTAATATATTAAAACGTTGCATTTGCATAAAACAAGAACTTCAAGCATCACTTGTGTGAGAGGAGGGAAGAAACATCGATCGATATCTTGCAGCTAGCTCATTTTCACCATGTTCGACCCTGAATATTCATAAAACAATGATTTGTGGGTTTTAGCCACACTGACGCTCGCACTTTCTCCCCAATTCATTTCTCTTTCACTACAGTCTCCTTTTTGGCTTATTTATAACGGGGCAGTTTCGCGATAATCGCTTACCGGAAATAATTTATTTCTTCTTTTTTCGCAAACAATACCTTCATATTTCACTCGTGTTCGTAGCGTTTAGATGGAGAAAAATAGATATTAATACAGAATATCCAGATATTAACGAATAACATCTTAGCGATTGAGCTATGGGACAGAAATCTAGATATTGAATCATAGCATCCGTGGATATTAAGAAGAAGATTTTGCCTAGCAATATTCAAAATATTAAACAAAAGAATCTAAGATATTGAATCCACACATATTAAAATAGTAAAACTTACGATGTAAGATATTGAACTAGAAGATCCCAGATATCAAAATTGAATACCTCTGATATTAAATAAATGCCGTCTAAACTCAAATTTTCAATAGTATAATCTTTATGTGACCTCTAATTAGTATCCAAATTACCCTTGAAATTCAACCATCAATATTTATATGAACTAAGAAGTCGAAAATGAAATAAAAAAGAAAGAAACACTTAAAATACTTCATCAACTATAAATTCGGAACAATCGAGTTTGGAATAGTTGGAATTCGAAATCTTTTTTAACCTATAACTTCCAATTTCAAATCTCAAGTTGAAAAAATTCTATACACTCTTAATTTTGGGAACCATCAAACTATCAATTTAAATATTCCTAAATATTTGAATAAAATGCTGTAAAAAGTGGATGCTCTGAAATCAATTGGAACATGCAGTTTTGAGAAGTTGTAAAGAATGTCCTGAATGTTAGAAAATTTGAATACTGATGTAACAGATTTAGAAAGAGAAAACTGGCTATTTAAATAAAAATTAGGGAATCTGTAATTTTTTATTCAATGTTCGTTATTTAACTGTTTCACTTGAAGAAATTTTTTTATTCTAATTCAGTCATATGAGCCATATGATAAGCAAATATTATTGGTATTTGAGGTTATGGGTCACACAGGCCGTGGCTACAGGTACCGGAATTTCAGTACACGTAAACAGATTTCATTCGGTACATATAGGCACCGAAGGTACAATAAAAAAATAAAAATAAATGAGCATAGAGCTTACCTTCAACGAATTTCTCAATTATTGCTTCTTCGCAATCCCACTCTTTCAGAAGATTTCCTACATCCATGATTTGATTATGACTGATTGTCGCACAGAAGTATAAGCAGAATAAGGAGATACTGCCCTTTTATATCTTCTATATTAAACAGAAGATATTAGATATTATGCCGTAATATGGGACATTCTTTTACAAATCGTACAAATTTTGACGAAAGTTCACCGACCCATTTCTGATTGAGCTAATACTTTTTTTACAGGTTCATTATCGAAAAAGAGAAAATACGTATTTAGGGATTTTTTTTAATTTGCAATTTTCGGAGAAATAGGAGGGGTTGAAAAATTGAGAATTTGATTGAAGACTATTTTTTGAAAATGCTTAACTCCTGTTCTATTTGAGCTAGAGACATTTTTTTTCATTTGGGAGGTAAAAAAACGAGCATTAATAAAAAAATTATTCCAAATATATTATCAAGAAATTGAAATTGTTATGAACAATTTAAATTTTAAAATTGATTTTGAACTAGTTTGACCCCCATGAATTAGGTTTTTAGTATTTTTATCGTATTCTACGTCAAATTTCCGATCGAAAACGATATATTTCAAAATGGAAAAATTATTATTACTATCGGAAAAAATTTAATGTATCTAGCGGTGTCAAGCGCGGTACCCCAACCCGACGCGTATCACATTGCACGGCCGATTTTCTTCTTTGATATCGTTTTTCTCTTAAATGTAAATGATTATTATATATTTTCAAAGTAATAATCTCTTTTCTAGACAAAATAACTTCATTAAATATTCAAGAAATAAATAGATAATAAGAAGGAAAAGAAAAACATCATTATTGAAAATGTAGATTACTTTATTGGGATTTTTGGATTATTATGTAGATTTCTTAATCAAGAGAGACGACTTTGTTAGAATATAATTTGAATAAAACACTGAAAGTCTATCCATGGAGACGAATTTATGAAATAATACATTTTTGGAAGAAAAGAGACGAATTTTCTAGAAGGGTGTTAAAGTTTCTAGAAGGTAGTTCAATTCTCAACCTAGAAAGGTAAATCCTAAACAAAAAAGATCATTTTCAATCTTGAAATTTAAATTTTCTACCAGAAGAGATACACATTTTTAATCCAGAAGGACAGCTTAAATCCAGAATAATGAAATATTTACAAAATAGTAGTGAATGAATAACAAAAGAGGCAATTAAAAAAAAACCGATCCAATCCAAATGGACACATCGTCTATCCAAGAAGACGAATTTTGGAAATAATAATTTTTCTTCAAGAAAAAAGACGGATTTTCTAGAAGGTACTCAAAGCCTCAAGAGGGTGGTTGCATTTTCAACCTGGAAAGTTGAACGCTAAACGTTTAACGTTTAACGTTAAAATATAAATTTTCTACCAGAAAAGATTAATATTTCCAATCCAGAAGGATGAAATATCACCAAAACAGCTTTGAATTCTCAACAAAAAAAATTATGATAAAAAAAAAACTAATCCGATCCAAATGGACAAATCGTCTATCCAAGAAGACAAACTTTGTAACTAATACATTTTTTTCAAGAAAAAAGACGAATTTGATAGAAGGTATTCATAGTTTCCAGAAGGTTGTTGTTTTTTCAACCTGTACAGTTAAATTCTCAACGAAAAATTTAGTTTTTTACGTTGAAGTATAAATTTTCTACCCGGAAAGATGAATATTCCCAATCCAATCTTTTCTGGTAGAAAATTTAGATTCCAACGTTAAAAATTAGCTTTTTTGTTGAGCGTTTAATTTTTCAGGTTGGAAATCCAACCACCCTCTAGAAGCTTCAATTACGTTCTATCAAATCCGTCTTTTTTCTTGAGAAAATATTATTAGTTTCAAAGTTTGTCTTCTTGGATAGACAATTTGTCCATTTGGATTGGATTGTTTTTTTTTATTATAACTTTTTTTGTCAATATTTAAATTATGTTTTGTTTATATTTTATCCTTTTGGATTTCATTCGTCTTTCTGGATTGGGAATATTCATCTTTTCTGGTTGAAAATTTATATTTTAACGTTAAAAATTAACTTTTTTGTGGAGCGTTTAACTTTTGAGGTTAAAAATGCAACCAACCTCTCTGAAGCTTTGAGTACCTTCTAGAAAATCCGTCTTTTTTCTTGAAGAAAAATTATTATTTCCAAAATTCGTCTTCTTGGATAAACGATTTATCCATTTGGATTGGATAGGTTTTTTTATAATTGCCTCTTTTGTTAATCATTCAATACTGTTTTGTAAATATTTCATGATTTTGGATTTGAGCTGTCCTTCTGTTTTGGAAAT
>WSXT02221758.1:0-16880 GCA_011762715.2 Neuroterus valhalla | reverse complement strand
TTATCGAGCGCGAAGCGCGAGATCCGAATAACGCGCGCCCTAGGCGCGCTCAAACTTGCGAGCGAAGCGAGCCGCGCACGCAGCGCGTCATGAGAATGTGCCCGCGCAGCGGGCAGATTAAAAAAATTTTTTTTTTTTGAAAGAAATCATTTCAAAGCATAAGCAAGAAAAGATATTTGAGAACGTTTTTATAACATTTGAACCTTTTTTTTCAATGGACTTCGAAAAGGCTTCGGAATCACCTTTTTTTTTAAATTCATTTTCTAGGGCCTCAAACTTTATATATCCTCTCATAATAATCAAGAAAGCACCAGTGAAATCTCAGCATTTCACCTTTAACACAAAACTGGGATCATAAAATAGCCTTCCAAACTTTTGTATTTAATTTGTGATGTAAAAACTGTGGTAAAGAATAAACTATATACGATTGACGGTCGACAGCACTGCACTCACATTTTGATTAAAATCTCCATCTTTAAGAGTATAGACATCAACATTTCTAATTTTTCTTATAATTTTGATAGTTTTGACAAATACTTATATCGTGGAAAAATCACAAACAATCATTAAAACCTCGAGGAATACGTGCAAACTATCGGGTCTTGGTACAGGGGTATTGAGTATTCTCACTTGTGACGTCACGCGCCGAACTCGACCTTTGGGGGAATAACATTGGATGCATACTCCTATAGTTTACACTAATTCCTCGAGAGATAAATAATTGTTCGTGATTTTTTCGCGATGTAAATATTTGGCAAAACTATCCAAAATATCAAAAAAATTAGAAATGTTGATGTTTATGCTCTTAAAGATGAAGATTTCAATGAAAATGTGAGTGCAGTGCTGTCGACCAGCAATCATATATAGTTCATTCTTTACCACAGTTTTTACATCACAAATCAAATACGAAAGTTTGGAATGCTATTCTATGATCCCAGTTTTGTGTTAAAGGTGAAATGCTGAGAGTTTACTGGTACTTTTTTGATTATTATAAGAGGTTATATGAAGTTTGACATTATAGCATTATCCCTTACAGCATGGGATATCCCCGGGATATCCCATCAATGACCCAGGCTAACCCATGGATATCCCACGAGATATCCTAGAGAGCGGAAATTCGGATATCCCAGGGATGTCCCTAGGATATCCTGGGATATTAATGGGATATCCCAGTTTCCATGAAGTAGGATATCCCATTTTAGTAACTTGGGATATCCCTGGGATATCCTAAAGTTCTAATACGGGATATACCCAGAATGTTTCTCACCAATGTCACAAATCACTTTTATACATAACAAATTCACAAATTACGTGAGGAAGCACTGAAAGACCATTTTATGTCTGCAAAAAAGATTATATTTAAACTGAAGAAGGTGAATTCAGAAAATATATCTGTATCATAAGTTATTGATAAGCAGAAGATAGTACATTATATTTTTTCTTACACCTCACATATATGTTATCAACATTTTTGATTCCCACTCGATTTTGCATCTATGTCCACCTGCGGACACTGAGCATTGCAGAGTTTGATCTTCTTCAATCCAAATTCAGATTTCCCCAAGGCAGCCATATCACGTATCACGTGATATATCATACACGTGAAATGATAAAAATTTGTAAAATAAAAGAAAGGAAACTAAGGGACATTTGTATGGTCGTAAATTTGTCGAATCACATATAATATATAAGTTTATACATACGTATAGGAATTATTTGTCGATAATAAACGGATAATTTATTTGTACATTTCTGTTACTTTTATTTCAAACTCGCAAAGTCAAACAATGTCAATTTGCATTTGGGAGCCAAAGCAGAATATTGACAGGATGCTGGTATATCCTGAGGATTACCCATTCAGGATATCCTGAGGATAACCCATTCAGGATATCCCGTTTGGGATTTAGAGAATATCCCATCTGGGACAGAAAAGGATATCCTAGAAGGCGGAAATTCGGGTATCCAGGATATCCATAGGATATCTTGGGGACTGTTATGGGATATCCCATCACCTGCCGGGATATCCTGAGGATATCCTTTTGTTGTGAGGGATTAGTTATTGCCTACTTGTGATAAGTTATATGATGAGTATTAACAACAAGTGATGTTCCTATGAGTTACGGATTTTTCATAATTTTTGTTGTGAACTCTCATTGTTGATATGTAAAATGCGATGGCACTGATGGCAGCCTTTCAAGGTGAGGATGAATTTTTTTACTCTTAGAATGCAAAGGTGAACTGCGAACTTCCCGCAAAATTACAAAATTCTTTTACCAGATTCTCAAAAGATTATACAATTTTTTCACTTTGCTGCAAATCAAGGGTTTATATCTATACCAACATTTATCCACTAAATCCAATCCATCCAATGATTCTAGAAGTTCAGCCTAACCTCAAAAACTTGACACCAATTTTACATCATTAATGGAATTTTCCAACAAAAAACTATGAGAAAAATCATGGTCCAAGGGAATATAACTTGATGTTATCACTAATCATAATTAATAACAAATAGTACTATTATGCTTTACTAATATAATAATAATAATAATATAACCTATCACACAAAATCAGAACAGTAACATTGAACTTGAGAAACTTCACCTTCAACATCATATGATCATTCACCTTAAATCATCTTGAGTATCATAAAAGAATTGGGTCGAAAAGTTTATGTTTTTCATTGTTAAAATAGTGTCATGCAATACAATATGCCAAAGTATATCTATTATGGTGATCGACTGTAATATACTATTCTTTTCAGTAAAATTGTTGACTTGAAGAGCATATAGGATCAAAATGTTGTATTTTAAAATTGTTCTATGTATCAAGTCTTAACATCTTCCGATAACTCTGCAAAATACATACTCTGCATCTCAAAAAAGCATAAAGAATGATAAAAAGCTATAAATAAATACGTAGGTACAAACACGAGCAATATTATTCCCCTTAAGGGTCACCATTTCAAATTTTTATGGCTTAATGAGAATACTCTATACATCCAATGTTATTCCCTCAAAGTTCGAGTTCGGCCCGTGACGTCACAAGTGAGAATACTCTATTGGTTTGAACTTGTATTGGCTGCGCGTGACGAAACCATGTATTCTAGATCATGCTCAATTGCATACCTGATTCAAGGAGTAAAATCTGGTAATACTGTCTGACTTTGACCTGGTTGATGTGTCCAACAGATATTCAAACAATATATTTAAACAATATATTTATCTTTATGAAATAAGACGATACAGTCAATACAGTAAAATGCAAACGATGGAGGAAATAATGAAGTTAGATTTATACGCTTTTATTGGAGCAGAAACAACTGCTACAACTCAAGAGGTATATTATGAATATTGCTTTATTTTTTTACCTTTAAACCTTGTTCTTTAATTAATATTTCTTATAAATTTTCGCTGGAAATCCTTCAATTTTACATAATCTCAATAAACTTTATTAAATTTTCAGATAAAAAAAGCATATCGCAAAAAAGCGCTCTCCTGCCATCCAGATAAAAATCCGGACAACCCGAAAGCAGCCGAATTGTTTTTACAACTTTCGAAGGCTCTTGAGATTTTGACTGATACTGCTGCAAGAGTGAGTATTTTCTCTATTTCCCATTCACAAAGGTTTGTTTTGTTCTCTTCTTTTCCTTGTTGAAATTGACTTACAGATTAGGTTTTGAGGTTAGGTGACGCAATTATTTCGAAATTACTATTTATGAGCTGGAGGTCGTATTTCTCAATTAATTTTAATGTTTTTTGTTTAGAAATGTTCATAACTGAATATCTAAAAAATCTGTCATTCAAGATGTTTTTATTTTTCTTTTACTGCAGCAATATGAAAACGAATATAGCCACAAACTTGACCACTTCAAATTTCGTAAATTTTCATCCCTGAAAAAATTTTGAATGATGAAATAAACTTACTTTTGGCCAGAATTACTGCAACTGCACTCATATAATAGAAGAAATATTCTTTTTAATATTCAATCTTATTATTATGAACAAAAAAGTAACTGTATCTATTTGTTATAGAACAAAGTTTTGCTTTGACCCTGATTGCCAAGATTTCTGATGAGAGTTATAAATTGTAAAGGAAAATGAGCATTTGTAAAAATTAACTATCGTTCTGAACATTTTTATAAAAATATGCTCTATTAACGTGTTTTCCTCACAGCTAGATTGATTCTTCTCACTAGGACTGGTTAAAAACTGTTTTCAAAGACATTTGTAAACTATGAGCTTCACCAAGCATAACAAATATGTATTTTCGTTAACAATTTTCATAAACAAATGTCTCAATAAGACTTTCCCCACTAGAATTTACTTGATCATCCTTGGAATTGACAGAATCGACAAAAAATTTATTCGTAAAATTCCATTTTTGCCCCTGTATAAAATCGTAAAAAAATATTTCAAATATTTTTGGGGGTTTTGAAGTTTTTTGTTCGTGGATCTACTGCATTTAATTATTTAGTATATCCTTGATATCAGATTGAAAAAATGCAACAATACATTGGTTCAGCCTATCTAAATTACAGGTATTCTGTGATAATAAATTTTTCGGGCCCTGAAATTTTCTAATTCTGTCCATTCGAAATATAATTATTGAGGATACTCGTGACTTTATACGTTTCTGTCATTTGTAGGCTGGTACTTAAAGAATTAAATATTAAATTTTTTAAAGCAGTACCCCTCCAATTTTTCCCTCTTAGTGACAGAGACTTACTGAAATTTTTCAAATATAGAACTTTCGAAATTTTTCGAAGCAAGTAGAATACAAAATTGAAATTGTGAAAGAAGTTCCTACTGAATACAAGAGTAATTTTTTAATGGAACAAAAATGACTTTTGGGTTTTGCTATTTCACATTATTTCCACAGGTTTCTAATTCTTTCAAAAATTTCTGAAAAATTCGAAGGAGGTTAAATAATTTTAGGAATAAGAAGGACTAAGGACTTATAATAAGGGTAATTCCAACAATAATTGGAGAAAAAATAATGCTTCTCACAGGGAAATGGCCGATTGCGACGTCCTTAAAAACCGGTAATGAAAATACACATTCTTTATTCTTGTTGAAGTTAATTCTTGATAACTTAAGAAGTCCTCAGATTCTCGAGAACTTGAGTTGTAGTCAGATTATCAAGAACTTGAGTTGAACTGAGATTTTTTCAAAGCTAAGAGGTTCATAGCATCGAATTTTAGACTCTGTTTAGCGGATATCTCGTGTTACTTTTTTATAACTAGTAAGCAAACTATCAACCCGTCAGTTTCTCCACCTTTCACAGTTTTTAAAGGCCTTTCAAGTACTTCGCGATCTGAGACGAGCGAAAAGCCCAACGCTAGTAGCTTGTGAAACATACTTCTCTTTTACTGATATAATATTCTTTATTCACATGCCTGAAATTAGTTATTTGCAAGCCTTTGCAAAGACAGAGAAGCTTTTAGGTCCTCAAAAACCTAAGAATTCTCAAGAACTTGAGAAGTTCTCAAGAGTATCGAGAACTTTGAAGCTCCTTAAGCTTTGAGAAGGCTTCTCGTCGATCCGATTCTCAAGGCTTTTCAAATACTTCGCGCTCTGAGACAAGCAAAAGGCCCAACCCTGTCAATTAGTGAAAAATAATTTTTTTAACTATCATAACATTCTAACAGGCCGCATACGATCGAATCGTTAATGCAAAACTTCAAGCAAAGCTTCGGACGAAGCAACTCGACGCAAAGCGTCAAAAACTAATTGATGAATTGGAAGCTCGTGAGGCAGCGGCGCGAAAAGGTCCCAGCCTTAGTGACGAACAAAAACTAAAGGTGAATAAAATTCAAACACGTTGATAGAAAACAAATAAAAATCCCCAGCATTGAACATAAACTTGCAAAGTGTATTGTCTTACTTGAATTTAATTTTAATTCAAGGCTGAGATTGAACGACTTCAAAAGGAAGGTTCGCGGCAATTAAAAGAAGAGCAAGAGCTTATGCGGCAAAAAATTTTGGAGGAATTGGTTAGCGGAAAATCAAAACCTGATGAAGAAGTCCTGTGCAGGATCAAATTGAAGTGGAAAGTAGAAAAAACTGACCCTAATAATGGAGGATATAATTATGATACACTCCACAAAATGATGTCGAAGGTAAGATTAATTCGAGGGAAAGGAGATTCTAGAATTTCGCAACTTTGCCTAATGTCAACATTGATATTTTTCATCTTATTTCTATTCTAGTACGGTGAAATAGTCGCGCTTGCCGTTTCGGGAGGTAAAAAGGGAAGAGCTTTAGTCCAATTCAAAAATAAAGAAGCAGCGGTGAGTGGATTTTCCTTCAGAAGACAGCATACAGAGTTATCTTCTGTATATATTTATGAAACTCACAGATTCTCCTTTAGAATATCTTTTTTATTCCAGGAAACAGCCCTCCTAGTAGAAATAGGACTCGCCCATAATCCTCTTGCCCTCGAAGGCCTTTGGGATCCAAAAAAGTCAACGAAATCAGTTCCAAACAGTTTACCCACCAGAATACCATCATCTGAAATGTTTCCCTCCGCCTCACGAACGACTAAGACTGCATCGTCTCCATTCCTCAGTTTTTCATCTGCTCCTGACATATTCGTAAGTACTTTTTCTCAATTACACAAGAAAAAAGGTTTCGTGTTATTGACACAAATTGTCACGGCCGTATGAACAGATCCACAGTCACCACAAAGCTCTTACCCTCCGATCACAACGCCCGTGTTCATGTCCAATATGTGAAATAGGAGAAGCATCACAATCAGGCCCTCCAAGCCTCAAACTATTTTCGTGGGATAAACTTGGGTAAGTAGTACCGGTAAATGTCTGCTGGGGGCACCAAGTCGGTCGTAAACACAAAGGAACTTGACAGAAATGAGACACACGCACATTTACTGCCAATTAACGGACGATTTTCTGACGATTCGACAAAAATAAAAGAAAAGTGGTAGAAAATGTTAGAATAATTCCTCGAAGGCGTTAGGCACCCTTTCATTCTTTTAACACACTTTCCACAATGATTGTATCTAGCCGGAAAGAGTGAAGCATTGTCAGTTGCTACACGAGGGGCACATCATTCTCGAATCAGTGTAATTTTAATGCTCAAGCTAATGCAAATAATGACGGCGATACGGAATTTGTTATTTAGAAAGATTAGTTAAAGCGAATAGGGCGCGTACGTTCTTTTTAATGTCAACAACATCAGTAAGGTCGATGTTAAATTTTAACGTTCACACTGATTTGAGAGTGAACGCAATATAAGGAAGAGAATGAAAATGGTGTTCGGAACGTGAATAACTTACGAAATATACGAAATAATAAAAATAGTGTATCGCACTGTCTCCTAAAGCGACTCTTTGCGTGTGCAAACGGGTCGACGTGACGTCACGCGGCACAACAGTAGATCAGGCACGGAATTTTCCGTATGATTAATCCCAGGCGCTAATAGAGGTTCCTCTAACACACTGGTCGCGATTTATCGAATATTTAATCGATCTTGTTGGAATCATTTTCCAAAAAAAAAAGATGATCTTTCGACGAACAATATAATAGTTGATATTTCAAGTGAGCAATGATTTGAACTTTAAATCGAGAAAGTCCAACATTGCAAAAATTATGAATTTCTGGAAAAAGTGATATATTTGATATTCTAACAGATAAATATTTCTATTCTAAATGAAAAATGGTTGAATTTTCAACTTAAGTAACCTACCTTAATAAAAAATGAAACCAATACCTTCTCATTATGATGAGAATGTAATATTGCATTTTCCATCAAATATAATGCAACAAAATTGAAAGAAACGAATGTTTCATTCAAAAATTTACTTTACTCGTCAAATTTATTTAAAAAATTCTTTCCGATTGAGAAATTTGTCTGAAATAAAAAATTCTCTTTTTTTTTTTGCAAATAATATTTTGCCTGAATCCAAGTCGAAATTCTTTAGATTTTGAAAATTTCCTGTTCCTAATCAAAATTTGTCTAAATTCAACAAAAAAAAAATTTTTTTTAATGGTAACTTGCCAAAATTTGAATCCTTCCATTTCTGAATTCTTCAAGAATAATTTCCATTCCTCTGTCAGTTTTTGAATTCTGATTTATTAAAGTAAAATTGGAGGGGAAAAAACCCTGTTAAAAATCTGAATTCTTTCGGAATGTCACAAAATTGTGGGAATAAGAATAAGCAATGGTGGTTATCTAACGTTAGTTCAAATGGCTTTGCACACTTACTATCCAATAGAGCAGTACAGATTGAGCATTCCAGTCCCAGAAGATACGCAGAATGGTCTACAATTAGATTATGAAGCTTTATTGTCAATTGAAACAATAACTGCAAAACAAAAATTCTGTTGATTAGGTAATCACATAATAATTGGTTTGCGAATAAAATCTATTTTTCAGCTCATTTGGAATTACTAATTTTTTCCTCGAGTAACGATTAAGGCTTGAAAATTCGCAAAAAAAAAACATTTGTTGACAAATTCTTATGTACGTGGTACAAAGGGGTTGATTTTCAAGGTGTAACGTTTGAGCATGGAAATCAGGGTAAGTGTTTTTTAGGAGAAAATCAGAGACTTCATTGGGACTTTGAAATTCCCGAAAAGAACATTTTTTGACAATAGGGGTCGGTTTTCAACGTGAAGGGTTTCAGCCGGAAAATTTGAGTTGGTATTTTCGGGGACCCCAACGATCAGAGACTTCATTAAGACTTCGAAATTCTCAAAAAGATTACTTTAGACAATGTCATATCTACGTGGTACAAAGGGGTTGATTTTTGACATTAGGATTGCACTAAAAAATCATTTAATGGATTTTAATTGGATTGTAATTGGATTTTTATCATTTTGTATTATTGGATGTGAAAGTGCTAGATTTACTAACGTAGCACCTCCATAACGAAACTAATTTGTTGGAAAAAGTAAAAGCCCCAAAAAGAATAGAGAAGAATAGTCATTGCGCGCGGTTACTGCGGTTAGTGTAAATAACTCTAATGAGGAGCGTCCGCTAGAAGTCAGATCGCTGCATAGTGCAATCGCGGTATTCACACTATGAGTTCACGCGATTTGTAGTATGACGGTATCAGTTAAAGCGAATAAGGGGCGTACGTTCTTTTTAATGTCAATAACGTCAGTAAAGTGGATGTTAAATTTTGACGTTCGCACTGATTCGAGAGTAATTAGTCCCTCGTTGCTACCATATTTTGAAAGACCTTTTTTTTCTGTAGCAGGAGGAGAACGAGTGCGTAAGAAATTAAATGCACTTTCGTGAGAGCACATCATCGCAAAATAAATATTATAAATCATCTCAAAACATATAACGACAAGTCACAATAACACATACATATATGCGGCGCTTATAATTGTCGAATAGGTGCGTTTCTCTTGACGCTAACTAGTGCCCTCAGCGGACAGTCACTCGAAATACCAGTGTATTTCGAGCCGAAAACTATGTCCGCCAAAGACTTATCGAGGCTTGAGGGCTTGGTTACAATGACCGTGTATACAACAGAAGTGATACCTAATGAAACCACCTCTTTCTCTTGTCAGACTGCGGAACTCGCTTCCGCATTACTTCAGGGCCACTGTCTATACGCGCACTAAACCATGCTTCGGCCTCCTCTTGAATGCCACCTTGTCTCTGCATAGGTTGGTTCTCAAAGCTTTCTCCTTAAACGGCGCGCATCCGCCAAATGAATGCAGTCTTGATAGCGGCAAATCGTGCTGCGAACCCTGTAGAAGGCCCAACTAATCCTAATGTGGGCCGCCTACAGGAGGTTCAACGCCTGATTTTCGTCAATGACATGCCCTTGATGTATGTCCTCAATTTTTCGCTAAACTCCTAAAGACACCTTTACGTACGCCAGGGAGTCACGTCCAAAAGAACTGCCCAGAGCCTCTCCTACCTGCTTCGCTTCAGATGGCAGTAAGATTGTGGTAGATTAGGGAGCGTTCCCATATTGTGTAACGTTTTTTCGACCATTTTCAACCCCCTCCTTCCCTTTAGTAACGATTTTTCTGTAGTCAGTGTATGTAACTTCAACATGGGCAGGACAAAAACTACCCTCCCTCTCCCCCATGTTTAATGTTACGTGATATGTGAACTTTCCCTTAGTAGAATAGTGCATTGGTTTTTACCAATGAGGTGACCTTCAGAGTTTGTTCAATCACCTCGTTGCTTAGTACTTTACTTTTCTACTAATATACCTCCGTGGGATTGCACCCTTAGCGGCTGGGTCTATGTCCAGGTTCTCTACCTTAATCTTGAAGAGATGGACTAATTTGCTCTCCCTGGCAACTTCCTTGATGGCTGAGGTTAGTTTTACTTTTTCTTCTGGCGTAGCTCTCGTCTCTATCATGATCTCAACATTCCTGGTCTCCTTATTCCCTCAACATTAGCGCCAATTTTATCGGGCTTTAATTTCTCCAGTACCTCGGCATTGCTATTTTCATCCGCCCGTTTTATAATAACCACTTCATGACGCGCTTCTCCAGTCCTCCTGCCTGTTCGGCATCAAATTGGTCCTAGTGGCTTCGGGTCCTGTTCCCTCGACCCGGCAGCTGAGCCTCTTTACTGGTTCGGACACGGTTACCTGCTTATCTGAAATACTTAGATTATGAATAGTACTCTTCACTATGACTCTTATATTATAGTGTGCTATTCTTTTTTTTTGCGCCTAAAACTGAAAATACATAGATTAGGACCTGTACACGAAATTGAACATATATTAGCCAATCCTCATTCATTTTCAGAACACACCAAGGAAAATATCTGAAACTGACTTCGAGGACGCTGTCCTTACAAATTTACGCAGAGCACAAGAGCGAAAAAGGCTCATGGAGGAGATTCGTGCTGAAGAAGAAGGAGATGAAGAGGTAGGCTGAAGATAACTTTCTGGGCTCGGGAAGTAAAGAATCTCGATTTAAAAAATCAACACAAAGCTCGGGAAGCAAAAACTTAAAGGAAGTCTATACCTTGGGAAGGGATACTGGAACTGAGAGAAGAAATTAGAAAAGGTCGAAGGACTCTCGAGTCTCGAGATGACAAATAAAATTTTTAATTAGACAAAACGAGTGATATTTTCATTTATTCTTTAACTCCATTCGAAACGCATATATCCCTTCATTTTCATGCGAAATTGTATAAAAGAATTTGAATGATCCATTGCAGCGATATAAAATAAATTAGCTTTGTTCTACCTTTAAGAGTCTAAAAAGAGATTTTCCTTTATATGCTTAAGGTACGATTTACTTTACCGAATTTGGGGTTTGCTTCTTTTGTTTCTTAGTTTCTGTATCGATAGGTGCAGGCTTGACGAATGGAATTTCGCTTTGATATTGAGCCGGCATGAATTGCGCAAGTGCTTCTGGAACTTTTATGCCCGTCTCGGTTTGGTTTATTTCCAAAACGGCGCAGATCACTCTCGTGGCTGCGCACATCGTCGCGTTGAGCATGTGAACGTATTCCGTTGATGCGTTCATTTTTTTAGTTTGACCGTATCTGAAAAGACAACCAGAGAGTAACAATCCAAAATGTTAGTTGTGAAAAGATTATTCAACTGAAAATTCGCTTGGATTTTTTATCCCCATAGCCAAAAATGTTATTGACCCTTAGATCCTTATTTTTTATGGAGAACAGAAGTCCAGGCGGCGCTGTAGTCAATTGGCCTGCATGCTTACGCTCTCCATTTTTTCCATCCTTTTTCATCTATACGAGTGTAGAAAGACCAAAAAACAAGAGGATGGACCTAAACGGGTAAGTCGACTCATGAGCCACCTAGATTCCTGATCCAAAATCGAACTGCTACATACCTCACAAGCAACCGTCTTGCTTGATAATCGAGACAATTGCTGCACGAGACGAGTTCCCTAAATGCTCCAGAGCCGGGGAACCAAGCCTCGAGATCCAATTTTTTCGAAGCAGCGAGATTCAAAGCCCCCGAGACTATGTTCACAATTCGATAGGGGATGTTGAGATCCTTGTAGAATTCTTCTGCATTTGCGATCATCTCGTCCATCATCTCCCAGGATTTGTTGTCGTGTGGTGAGGTCAAACAAAATTGCTCTACCTGAGAATCGACATTTAAAGTAAATAGGTAGTAATATCACTAATCGGTGTTTTGAAAACTATATCATACTAATTTTGAGGGTTTTATAGCCCCGGACTGAGACCCTCATAGCTTGGTCGGGTGTATATTTGTCCGTCGTACTTTTTGAATTGGGAATTCCTATTCTTTGAACAGCTTCCCTTCCATAATACCTTTAGGATAGAAACTGTTCATCTCAAAGGATCTACCCCGGGAAATTTCCCCCAAAATTGCTCAAATCGCAGATGTTGAGTTTTCCACCGCTAATCCTTACTTCCAATTTTACTTCACGAGGGTAACCGCCACGCGAGCTCTCTGAAGTTAGCAGAGAGAAGCGTAAGTGAAAATGCAACATCTGGAGTTTGGGTTAAAATCTCCTCTCTGGCTGGCTTGTCCCATAGGATAAAGGGAACCAAACTAAACTGCAGGACCTCAACAAACCCGAAGTACCCCCCTCATCCCAACCTTCGAACCACCAAAATTTCAAATTTCAAAAGAGCATAAGTGCTCAAGCTTAGAATTCCAAATGTGCATCAATGACAAAGTTTGTAGATGAGCACTTCAAAAAGGCATAGAAAATTTTATAGATTATACCTTTTCGAATTGGTGAACTCTGAAAATTCCTCGAGTATCTCTTCCGTGGGAGCCAACTTCTTGTCTAAAACAGGTCGAAAGGCCAGCGTATCTAATTGGCAGTGAGTTCTCTGCTATCCATTCTCCTCGATGATATGCCGCAATCGGTTGTTCCGAAGTCGCGATCAAGAACTTCTCTTCCGTCGTTTTGTCGCCTTCTTGTTCACTACCTTTGCCGATTACCTATTTGACAAAAATGCTGACTCTTCAAAAAACCGTAGCATTATGCTTCTAAAGCTTCTGTAAATAATGTTTTGTGAAGGAGGTTCTTGAATTTCGAGGTTAGAAACAAAACAATATCGTGGAGTTATACAAATCTGGACTTTAGCTTTAAAAACTGTACACAGTGGTAGGTACAGAGTAAGCAAATATGTTGAACAGTATTCTACAATCTTATCTTTTCTCAATCTTTATTCTCAGTCACGTTTCTGGAAATGACACAGCCTTTTTCATGAAAGAATGGTTATTTTACGATGATTAAAAACTCTAATAATAACTATTACCTGAATAGAAAAAACTCAAAACAATAATCTGAAATTGTGATATTTCGTATTTTAGATTCTTCTATTATTTTACCTTATACAACTCCTCTTCGAACTGAGTCAATTGTGCGACCTCTTGCATCACTTCTTTTCTCATAAAGAAGGGAGTGTACAAAGGTTTGTATCCTTTGTTGAATAGTTTTCTAAGGGCAAACTGAATGAGTGCGTGTTCGAGAAACACTGCAGGACCAGTTAGAAAATATCCTCTTCCACCGGAAACAGCTGTTCCACGATCTCCGTCCATTCCATCAATCATATGTATTAAATCGACATGCGAATATTTTTTCCTTTGAGTGCAATCGCCAATTGTTCTTTCCACCTTGAAGTATAATTCATTCATTCTATTTTACTAGAAACTAAGATTCACGAGCTTTTCTATTTGTCAGTTTGAATACCAAATAATTAACTGCAAAATCAAACATTAAAAGCCCTTTACATATCACCCATCATCTATTTTTGTGATTTATAACTCTTCTTCTTTATTCACAATGTGTCCTCTCAGGATTTACAGTTTCCGTGCCTTTGAATCTTTATTACAACCTTTGTATTTCGCTTGCTCTAACATATTATCTTATCTTAAATTTCATACATATTATTTCTAATCGTTTGAACTACAATTTGTTTTAGAAGAAGAATGAAGAAGTAATCAAATTGTTTGAGTGCAGGAGCGAGAAAGCGATAAAGAGAGCAAAGAAATGCAGCCGCATCTTATTCTACTAAAATCTCTTTTTCTTCTTGTTCTTAATTTATCTCTTCCATCCTTTTCTCTAACCATACAACCCGGAGGTATTCAGTCTACCCCTAATGTCAATTTAATATCTCTGCCTCATAGCCTTATATTGGCAAAACCAATGTACCAAACAATTCATTCGTTCATTTCGAACTTTATAAAACTGTCCTTTTCCTAATTCTCATATCTGTGTGGTTGCCCCCGGCGCTTCCCGAATCCTTTTCCTGATTATGCTTTATGTTTCCATTCGTTTGAATTTTAATCTGAAGTCTATAAGATTCTCTACTTCTAAGTTTTTACCTTTCATTTTACACTAACAACACTGTATCAAACGCATAAGCCCACAGTGTACATACTTTTTCCTCTCCATCCTTTTCTCTTGCTTCCCCCTTCCAAATCTAAAATTAATATATTCAACAGAAGTGGTGTGGAGGAAAATCTCGCCTTACGCCTCCAGCCAATCATAAACCATCTCCTATTTGTTCTTCCACCCTGACCGTTTTTGTTTGTCCCCCTGAAGATCCCTGTCACTTTTTTTCTAAAACTTCTCTTATCCCCCTTTTTTTTACACCTTTATTTATCCCTTGTATTCTAATAAGTCAAACGCTGCCTACAAATCCACAAACGTTGAGGTTTTTGTTGTTTCTATTTATGATATAATGTAGCACATACGTTTCATCCATTACTCCCATAACTTTCCTAAATCTTGTCTGATTATGTAGAATTGTCTTTTTCTCTACTACACATTTCCTATCCTATCCATATTTCTGGCTAACGCTTCCTCCTCAATACTATGTTGCACATTATATACGCCCACTACTTCAATTCCTTTCTCCTATACTTCCAAACTTCATTCAGGATTCTTTCTATACCTGCTGTCTTTCCCTCCTTTTGATGACCTTATCGCGCATATGAGGGAAAGGATGAGGAAAGCGTCGAAGTGGATGAAAAATATAAAACGAATGTTGAAGCGTTCAATATTTTCTAACATTTTCAAATGAAAGAATAATTATTATTACCTGCTTCTGAAATGTGCTCATTTTTGAGGCCCAAATTTGTGAACTTATTTTCTTTATCTTCAATTCTTTTAAATATTTATTCTTGAAGCATTCAATTCAAAACTGTTTAATCACTAATACCTCTAACTGAAAACTGTGCAAATATGAAGTCTTCCAATTTGATATAATTCAATCTTTGAGATTTCGAAAAAACAATTTTTTAGGTTAAAATCACAACTATAGCTCCAATTTCAAACGTGTGTTCAATTTCAATTGCTTATAAGAAATTTCAAGACTATTTTGTACTAAAATTTTGTGATTAAAAAATGAACTAAAAAGGCTTCAAATGTCTTATTTTTGAAAATGAGACAGTAAAATTGGTCCGATAAAATTATTATCCAATTTAAACGATTGTCAATTTTGAAGGACTTCAATTTAAAATTGTTGAATCATCAAGGCTGTCAGTCAAAAATTACCATAAATTATAGAAGTCAAATTTTCAACATGAATCTTAAATATCTCGGGGTGCGGCCTCTAAAAACCTAATGAATGTTTATTTTCAGGCATAAATGATGAAATGTTGATTTGAGTAAAAATTTGAATAATATATTTTTTCTTTTTTTTTTTTAAATACGTCAATGATAAATTTATATAAACATTCATTCATTATCTATGAACAAGGTTTTTGAATTCTTTCATGAACTAACCTTATTTTCATCTTCATCATTACTGACTGGAACAGACTCGTGGAGATGATTTCCGATTTCCCTAAGAGCAGCATTTCTCTCCGACTCTACATGAATTAAAGAGGCACTATTTTTCCCAATTTCCTCATCAATTTGATCCCGAAGTTTTTTTATTTGATTGACCGTCAAACTTTTGAGGTTATCCGACGTGATCTTGTCCAAATCGTCGATGATTTCTTGCGGAGGAGATTGATCATCACCCACCGGCTCTTTTTTCTTTATTTTTGCTCCGATTTCTTTGCTACATACATTTTTCAGTTTATTTAAACCATCAGCTCGATGTCGCAGCTGTCTCCAGAGTGAGTCCTTTTCTATAACGGTGTCCACCAAAACAACATCCTTAAACCGCTTTTTCTGATCGTCTCGAATTTTCTGAGGATTAAATCCCTTGTCCTCTCGAAAAAGATCTAATTCTAACACCATTTTTGATCAATTTCACAGCAACTTATTAGCAATTTCGAGATGAACTCCACGTCCACGTGGATCACGAATATGCAGGAAAGTCTCAAAGTGTCAAATCCTTAGACAATATAACTGCATGGACTGCTCAAGCTCAAGCCCTATCTCGTTAGTAGCTGCACAGCGGGATCCGAAACGAACATACAAGATCAGCGTAGTCAAAGCGCATGCGCATTCTTCGAGAGCACGTTTAAGCAGAAACTATACACACAGATAGATTTAGAGTTAGAAAATTCTCGGTAACAAAGATTTGGGAAGGTATCGGAGAACGTTACCGAGAATGCGAGAATTTACCGAGAATTTACGAGAATATTTATTTTTTACTATTTCCCTCTGATCTTTAACCTAAATAACGTTTATATTCAATGCACTTAGGCCTACATAGCAATTAAAGATTGGGGATTATAATTATTTTGTACTTTCATATACAATATACTTTATATTCTTCAGAATAGAATTTTATTTAACGATAATATACATTCTTTCAAACATTAAAATTTTGTTTCGAACAAGTTTTAAGTGAAATTTGACTTATCGGTTAAAATGTATAATTGTCCGCTAATCAGGCTTGCAGAATCAATTATGTAATTCAACTTACTCAGTCTGATAGTCATTCCTAAACATCCTTATTATATATTTTTTGGAATGTACAAAACTAAGCAGCTTGAATACTTATAAGGTACTAAATAATTTT
>WSXT02221736.1:6014-16882 GCA_011762715.2 Neuroterus valhalla | reverse complement strand
ACAAAACTGCGTCGTTTATTTTCAGGTATCAATTTTGCCAAAAAACAGGCCTTATTTTCATAGGGCGCCTGGACTATCAAATTCGAGAACAATGTATGATTTTCATAGAAAATGCGGTATAAACCTACCATGACCCGCACATTTGAGTACCAATGCTGCTTTTTCGGCTCTCTCACTTTTTACAATAAATAGACATAAGTTCGAAAATGCATTTTCTAAAACCAACCCGATGACATAAAAATTGCCTTCATAACCTAGAAATCACCCTCAAAATAGAACAGTTGCTTCACCCAAGTCTGAGTATGTCAAAATTTTGAGTTATTATTGGGGTTTTTTGGGACTTGAATGCAGCAATAACCGAATTTGGAAAACCACTCTCAGGTACAAGAAAACCACCATCACTTATCCCATTACTGATGTGGCGAGAGCTTCGGCTGATTCCAATCGAAGGTCTCAACCAACGATGGGGTTAGAAAAACTAAAAAGCATTTGCATCAACTAAACGAGAAGTTTGGCTAGACAGGACATAGCGCGTCCCTCACGCAGTGCGTGATTGACTACCTTAAATGCGGTAAACTTTTCACGGCATTGAGAAGCATATTGTTGACGAAATCCGAGTACTACCTGATGCAAGAAAGAGAATTGAAAAGTAGTAGGGATGTATCAGGGAGAACCAAAAGTTTCTCGCTGAACCATCGTGCATTATAAGCGATCCTCCTGTTTCCGTCAAAACCCCATCAAAGTCTGAAGATGTCGAGAAATTTATGGAGAGAGATTTACGAAGTGAAACATCCATTGAATCAAGGCACTCAGCACACCAAACGTTTCAAGGAGCTGTGCAATAACCTCATAATATCCGAGAGGGAATTCCCACCAATCACTGCCGGAAAGGTGAAGAAAGTATGAAGGGGCACGAAAAACTTCTCCGCTGCTGGTCCAGATTGTATTAAGAACTTTTTGTGACGGAAGTTAACTTCTACGCACCAACATCTGGCCCGCATCTTCACCCCATATTCAAAGTCGGAGATCCCTATTCCGCAGTGGCTGCTGTTAGGACGAACTGTACTCCTACAAAAGAAAGGCAACTTGTCTAATCCAAGGAACTACAGGCCAACAACTTGTCTAAACACGTTGTATAAGATCTTTATATCTATGCTGAATAACAGAATTGTTCGAATAATTTGACATGTGTGAAGTAGGATTTACGAACAAGGAGGATCCAAAAGGGCACAGCGACCTCGAGTAAACCTGCTGATCGACAGGAGTGTCTGCAAAGATACTGAAAACTACAAGCGCAGTTTGTCAATGGTCTCGCTTGATTACCAGAAAGCTTTTGATTCAACTTACCATACACTTATCATCTCTCTGTTGAAAACCTACAAGGTCCGAGCAAATGAAACAGGATGCATAAAAAAATCATCAACCCTTTGAAACACCAAATTGACTATTTCTTCTGGGAAACATCGTGCGACTACCAACAGTGTCACTTTCCAGAGAGGTGTTTATCAGGGTCACATAATGAGTCCTCTCCTCTTCTGCATTACACTATTGCTACTAACTCTCGCATCCTATTATCCTCATAGGTACTTCTGTGGCGGAACTCATGTTTGTGAGCGTCTTTCATATATTTTATATGGATGGCTTGCAGATCTATGCTCCTGGAAAAGACCATCTGGAAGACGCTCTGAGTGTCGTCAGTAGATACAGTACAGGCCAGAAGTTTGAATACACCTCGGAAAAAAAACATTTTTCCGCAATACTATCTGACGCTCGATTGATCGGATCTATTTTCAATTTTTAACAATCAACGACCCAAAAGCAACTTCTCGTCCATGCAGTTCTTATTTAGAGCGTGAACAACGTGGCAGTGTGCTCAAAATATCAAAGTACCTGCATCAGTCTCCAGTTTTGAACCTCATCTTTCTACTGTAGGATGTGGAATGAACTGGACCAAGGAGTGCGAGATTTGAAACCAACAACCTTTTTTCAATGTTTGTGAATCTACGTTGTACTACACGTCTTTCAAACGATACCAGAGACTCACTAAGCTTGTTCGTTCTGAGTCTCGCACTCATCGGCCAAGTTCATCCCACAGTAGCTCGATGGGGTTCAAATCTAGAGAATAAGGTGGCTGCTTTGATATTCCGAGCACGCCGTCATTTTTCCAAGGTTGTAAATAATGAGAACAATAAGAAAAGAATGTTTCAAGTCGTTGCCTTGTTGAAACATGAAATTAGATTCGATAAACCGAGTGCCAGATGGTATCGTAGGAAAGTAGTATTTTTCTGAGGTGTATTCAAATTTTTGGCCTGTACTGTACAAACGAGAAATCGGTATGGACTTTGGACAAGGTAAGTGTGACAAGATTCATCTGAAATGTGGCCGAATAGCAGGTGAAGATAAGGACTGTGAGCTTGTGGAGGGAAGTGCTATCAGACACCTCAGCGCTGGAGAGATCTACAAATACCTAGGCATGCCCCAGAGTCGCATTCAGGATACAACATCAGTGAAGGAGGTTCTCCAAAGCAGATACAAACACCTGCTTCGATGGATTTGGTCTTTAAACATGTTGTCCTTGAACAAGATATCTGCAACTTACATGCTTGCCATCCAAGTTCTAATCTATTCGTTTGAGGTGGTTCCATGGACAAAGAACGAGCTCAGGTCCCTTGATATCACTAGGCCCAAGATGTAACATATGCAGATAAGCTTGCATATCAACTCGTCCTGTGAAGGCTGTAAAGGCTGTAAAGGCTGTAAAGGCGGACGCAGACTTCACAATCTATAATAACTATACAACCGAACTATCCTAAGTACTGGGCGTATCATAGTGAACAGTAGAGATCCTCTTCTGGCAATGGTCAGGAATCACGAAATGAGTGTGGAAGGAGCGTTCCTTTACAAAGCCCTACCTAAAAGCCACTACCTTGAGAGTGATTTACCACCATCTTCGCCGCTCGTATAGCGTTGGCCGCAACCCTGCCCTGCTGAACGCTCTGAGGGGGATAGAGTCTATTATTGAGAACGAGAGTTGCGAAATCTCCTGGAACTACGATTTCTCGATAATAGTATCTATCCAACACCAAAGACCCGACTTCGTGCTCCTTGACAAACGTCACCGAATTCGTGATCGAATTCTCGGCACCAGTCGACTACAACATCAAAGGCAAAGAAACTGAGAAGAAGGAGAGGTACAAACATCTTAGAGAACAATTTTAGCGATCTCGTCAGAGATATTCGGTTCAAATATTCGCTCTCATCATTGGTCCTCTTCGAGAGCGACGCCTTCATCGGATAGTAACCTCAAGGGGGTCGTCTACTTACGCGCTCGATTTTCGAGCGTATTTTTGAGGATACATTGCAAAAAAACTAAACATGATATAGAGATGCAGTTTTTCGTATGAATTTCGTACACTTTTCCACGAAAATTTGAATATTGTAATCCATTTTTTTCATTGACAATTGTGTTATTGGGATGATCTCAACCGTGCCTCCATAAAAAAATTGTATCTGACTTTGTGGCAAGCTTTTTTAGGTTTGGCTAGATGACACTTGAAAGAAAAAAATTCTGTATTTCTTATAACTATAGCTTATAACTATGCTTGGTGCAAGCTTTTTATTGTGAGTGAAAAATTCTCAGAATTGTGGATGTTTGAGCAAAATATTCGAATTTTTACCATTATTTTTGAGCTAAGAAGGGCCGTAAAGACGTGAAAAAATTTTTCCCACACAAAAACTCGTGTCAGGCCATAGTGGCACCTCTGCTGAAGGATTTAAAATCTATGAACAATCAATATCTCAAAAACTCTATTCAGGGCCTTGCCAACACTTTTGAAAAACACGACTTTTGGGAAAACGCGTTTAAAGATAAGCAATGACGCCATTGCGCGTGGAAGGACAGAAAGAAGGCTATGTTTCGGCCACCCACATCTCGCGAAAGATTCTGTTATGGGTTAAATTCTCTATAGGGTACATTTCTAGAATCATAAGGATTCGAAATATGTAAAAAATTGATTTTTTGGAACCGCGTACCAAGACGACCCCCTTAAATCAATACCCGTGTGCCATAAATATGCCATGGCACGTGCCGGATGGATGCAAAGAGCAGTCATACTTGGGTCGCTCCGTGTCTTCAACAGACGCAAGGGTTTCGCCGGCTCCTAATTGTGATTTTGTCGTACATGTGGTCACTCATCTCGCGGTCGTTTTACGTAGCCATATGTATACTTTTCCGCGGTGTAACTGGGAGCTTGTCATTTTCCTGAATGACAGTTTCTCCCAGGTGGGCCCTGCAGTGATTGTTGAGCCAATGTTTTATTTCATATACATATTTATTGATTGAAGAATAGTATGAATCATAATCGATACGAATGTTTTGTAGAAAAGAAGTCTTTCTTGTTTTTATATTCTCATTTCAGAATGAAAATTACACTTTTTCTAATTTGAATCATCTTTGTTGTTGCTAAAATGATCAACAATTTTGTTTGAAAATTTCCGCTTTTGCTCTGAACGTAGAATTTTGTGGCTGCAGTTCATAGTTTTGTTCCGCACAAAGTGGATTGCTTGCTAGGGAAATTATATTCCTTTGTTGTTAAAGTAAAATTATAATGATACACGTGCCGGGGACATGATCTTGAATATTTGAATGTTTCATCGTTCCTTAAAATGTTTAAGTGAAGAAAATATGTAAAAAGAACCTTTATCTTATCCATAACTTCGACAACATTTTTACTCAGGAAACGTGGCTGCAAAATATTTGTTACAGGGGAATCTCTTCCGTTCTAAAATTGGACTTTTCCAGAGTCTGATGTATATTTGTACACACACAAAAAATGTTGAATTGAACAAAAATACATTAAAATGATTGTTTTATGGAAAAAATGGTACATAACATGAGAATCGGTATCCTGTTCGTCAAATTTGACGAAAACGTAGTCTTCTTTGTATACGGACGCAAACTTTGCGTTATTCTCTTTTTCTTTCGGTAGGGGGCTTGGCGACATACATATATGAGTTCATTTTGAAGTCGCAGTGTTAGATAAAATGATGGTAATACTAGAAACATGTGAAATCACAGTCGGCCAAGTAATACGGAAAACGACTCGTTCTGAATTTTGAAATTTCTTTCGGTTCTCCTCCATTTGTTTTAACTGTTGAATAAGACATAGATTGTCATATCTCCAGCTGGAAAATTATTCCATTTTTCATTTCATATACATTCTTCGAATCAAAGATTGACCTTTACTATTTTTGATTGAAATTGTGTTAATCATATCCAAAACGAAACTTTAAGGTTGAAAAGTCATGTATTTTAAAGATATTTCGTCCTCTCTTATAAAACATTCAATATTTAATATTCAATATTCAATATTTGAAAACTCAACTATCTGGTAGAAAAGTAACTTTTTTTTTAAAAACTGTGATTTTTGAAGAATCCGGTAAATTACATTTCCAATTTATAAACTATATCCGCATTCCTTTTTCTCGAAATGTATATTAAATACTTGATTTTTTCAAGCGTCTTGCTGATAAAAAGTTTCTACGCGACCAAGGCTACAAATAATCTCCTTATCATTTATGCTCGAGAAGAGGAAATATTTTGATACCTGAGGATAGTATAAATATGGAAGAAGAATCAGAATATTCTTTACTGTTCCGTAAATTCTGCACCAGTTAGTTTTTCCTTAAGTTTTGAAAACATGAGGTTGCTCCATAATCTTGTTTTAACCTTCGGCGTTGTTCTCAATTCGATTGGTGAGTATTCTGGAACTTTTTATTACACCTTTATGTATTTCTTCTTCTTCTTTTTTCCCATCTCTATCATTTCTAATTATCTCAACGTCTTTCTTAGAGCACAATTGACGGATTTTGCGAGAAACGTTCGAATTGCCTGAAAACATTACCAAAAATCTGCCCGCTGCGCGCGTACATTCTCATCGAGCGCTTTGCTCGCAAGTTTGAACACGCCTAGGGCACGTGTCTTTTGGATCTCGCGCTTCGCTCTCGATGGTTATCTCACTTCGCGCTCCGTGCTCGGTTATAAATTTATCTCGCGCTACGCGTTCGGCTTTTGTACCTCCCTACAGTTGTATAAACAGCTTGTGAAACTCAAAAGCGAAATGTCGACTACTCTAATCTGATGAGGGTGAATTATCTTTTGTTAAAGCTTCTCCGACTTTAAGGAATACATTCTCATCGCGTGTCTCGTGCTGCGCACTCGATCAAAGTTTGTCCAAAACAGTAGAAAAGTTTTTTTGCCTAATTTTTTTCAATTGTTGTGCAGTTTTTCTACAAATTCTATTTTTTAATTTTGAATATTATTTTTTAAGATTGAAACAAGAACTACGCGTCCCATAGGAAAAATTATAACCAATTTTCAGATATTTTTCGGATGCATAACTTTTCTTTATCAATCTTCTGTGTGAGCATTAGTTATTTTTTCAGAAATTGTATTATTTCATTTTTATAGTTTTTTTTCCTGATTGAAATGAAAAATACTTATCCTGTTAACGAAGTTTATAGCACATATAAAGATATTTTCTGGCAAAGAACTTGCGTCTATCTGATTTTTCCCAATTAGGCAATGAAGCAAAAACTACTTGACCTATCAAAAAGTAAATTTTACTAAATTTGTGGATCTTTTCTTGGTGCACAATTTTAGCTCATTTATATTTTCCCGTAACTTTCAAACTTTAAGCAAAAAAAGGATCTTTCTATTTTTCATTATTTTTTGTGTGACTAAAATTTAAATTTTCGGGTTTATGAGAAAACTCGAAAAGTGTTAAAAATAATCTTGGAGGGCTCTCAAAAAGAGACATTTTTTTCTTAGAACTTCCTTTTCAATCTCGCGTTATCCAGCTAAAAATTCTCATTTTCATTCATATTTCCTAATTTTGAAAATGCCACGACTTTAAAAATTTTGTTTTTATCTAAAATAAATCATGGGGATGAACTGTTTCACTTTGCACCTACTATAAGGAACCGTACTTAAAATTGTTGAGTCTTTGAAAAAAGATTTTAAACAAATTTTCAAGATTATTCTCTCGAAAGACATCGAATTCACGAATATACTGTGAGCGAGGCGACCCAACTGGGAAAAACGGGAACACCCCGTCACAAAAAATGCGACACAAAATGTCTATAGTATGTCACAAACGCATCTCTCTCCTTCTCTCTCTCTCTCACACTCTCTTTTCCCCTCCTTCCCATTCTGAAGGCCGGTGTAGCATACGTACATATTTCTCCTCCTTCCGCCCGTCCTCACTCTTGCTGAAGACACGGCACGGCAAACACTCGACGCGCCACGTGTGTGTATTGAACACGGACTTACAAGTTGCGCACGAGTAAAGGAATATATAATGAATAGTTCTGATATTAGTTAGTTTGAAAGTTCATGTCCACATATACCACTTGAAACTAACAAACTTTAATAATTTAACTTCTTTGAAATTTGAATCTCTATTTGCGATCAACTTTATACTTCCTGCTTCAATATTTCTTTTACTGGCGCGCATGTATGCATAAAGTGAGAGGATAGCTGTTTTCTCACAATCGATGAATTAGATAACAATCAAATTTATGATTTTCTTTCAACGCGAAAGAGCATAGCTTCTGTCGGTGATCCCGCGGCAGCTCTAGTTTTTTCATTTCTTTCCGACTTTCGAGAATGCCATAACTATGACAATTTTGTTCTCGCCAAAAAACATCATGCGATTATTGAGTCTTGAAAAAAATTCCCGCAAAAACTTTCAAAATGCTCACCCTCTTTTATTTTTGATACAAAATAGCTGACTAACCAACTTGACCTTCAGTTTCTAACACTGAAAGAGTGTACCTAGGGCCATTCAAATCGATGAGTTCTCACAAACAGACAGAAAGACATACAGACAGATATTCATGGTTGCTGATCATGATCCTGGTGTCCAAATGACACCATAACGTCACAGCCGAAGTTTGATGAGGGTCAAATCACTTTTTTCACGAAAAATAATTTTTTCACCCTGTTTTCTGGAAAACGGAAAATTTGACGTCCATACACCTTCTGATCTTTTTATCGTTATGCCCTTTGAAAGTCATTTGGAGGTCTTATGAATATCAAATTTCCTTTTTATTCACCTGGATGGTATTTCGGCTGGGAATGGATCTTCGAACTCCGTTAAATTGTGTTTTCTAAATCGCTGATCACGATCCTGGTACTGACATTCCCAACTCATTGAAGTCGAAGCGATCTTTGCTCATGCGCATGAAACTGTGTTACCAACAGTAGATTAACATTTCGGCATCGATCTCGTCTGATGGCGCTGTTTCCCTCGGAACACCTTACTCTTGATCTAGTTCTTGATTGTGCAGGAGAGCACCCCCATGCGTCCATTTCTCCTCAACTCGATCGAAATATTCTCTTGCGCTTCCACACAACATCTGAGAATCTGTGAGTAATGCCGGATACTGGTGACACCTTCCCGAATATCTGTCAAGAAGGCTGCCTCTTGCGACACTTCATCTTGTTTCCCCATAGCCTTAGTAGGACGAAAGTTCTTCCGCCTGGTCGCTGGGGGAGGAATATTAAGAATTTCTGATGTGCTCAAGCGGCAAAAATGATTTGATGCCAAATACCATTTTTTTTGCATTTGTGAAATGGGAATGCGTTATCCATTTATTCAATGTTGCTGTTGCAGAATGGAGTTCACAGACTGATATATCAATGCAAGAGGTGGATACGTTGATCAAAGGTATCGTATTCTACCTGTAGCAGTGCGCATGAGCGCATATATCTATGATATGTGCAGTCTTGATTCTTGTGAATTGTTAGCCTATTTCAACCGATATTTGATCTGGAAAAGCACAGCAATCGCTACTGCGCATTCCAGAGATATCCACGTGCTCAAATCACTGACCTTAAGGCTCAAATTTAGTACGAAAATACAAATATTCAGTGGCGTAAGTACGCGTAATGACAAATTATATCTCTAGAAATTTGAATGGGGACTGGTAGTCAATGAATTGATGAAAAGAATATCCTGCTACATGAAAATATAAATCCGAAGATTTTCTATCTTTTATTTACGCCACTGCATTTTGAACTGTGTAAATATGACATATTTTGTTTACCATTGAACGAGAAGAAAATCCTTGTATACAGAGACAATAGGTTATCGTGGGATGGAAATGATGCGTCAAAATACCGCTGTTTTGGCCATGGAAGATGGATCTACAGTTGACGATTTTATGGATCCGTTACCCATGAATGCTGTTCTACCCGAATTCATGAGACCACACGTTAACCGTCGACGCCATCAGTCTTTTTTCGCTTTTGTACAAATAGGAATTGCGGAACGTTATGAGTCAAATGAATGTCTTGATTCTAATTTTGTTGTGGCATATCGTGATCCAAACAGGCGTCCTTCGGAGGCAATGTTCATACGGTTGGAGGGTCAGAATTATTATGTTACTGTTTCAAGGTTTGAACCCTTCAATGTTGATATTCTACATCCTCTAGAAATGTACGCCGACCGCGTTTTTGTAGCAGTAATACAAACAAAAACTGTTGTTTCCGCTAAGATAGCAAGAATCAGAGACGTACATTTGTAGTAAATCCACCATGAGATGGTGACTTGAGGGGTACAAAATAACATGATGATCTTCATGGTTTGAATCTGGATCGAATCCTCTTCAACACGTCAAATATTTGTATGTCGACTGCAATAAATTCGTTTCTCCTACAAACATGCTCTGTTCGTATATATATATTTTTTGTCCTTATTGGATTTTTTATGATTTCAGCATCAAGCCAAGTGGCTCTCAGATGACGCATATGCTAATCAATATCCACTCTCTCAAACTAATCCATTGAAATTTTAACTGTTTAAATTAGTATTTTGACTAAGCACTGGTGTACCAGTGATTTCCGGGTGTTCTACTGAGTGAAACAGTGATGAACTAGTTAGTGACTCGACCAAACCTATTAAGGAGTAGATCAGTGACCCCAATTTGATAGACTCTGTCAGTGACTTCTGTAACTGGTTGAAGCAATTCGTATATAAGCTTTTATCTGCGAACTAAATTCAAGTTGTCGCCTCAATTCTTTTAAAATGTGTGAGCAATTTCAAAGAATTATTATTTCTTTCTGTTGAGTGTTTCTTTTCTCAACAAATATAGAAATGTAGGTCATAAATTTATACTACCTACTAAAAGAAGAAATTATGTGAATGCAGATTTGGGGATTGTGATTTTTGAATTTACTCTCATCCGATGTCATACAATTTCCAAAGAAAACTTCGTTTTGATTATTGATGCACAAGAAGGTCTTATAAGTATTCGTCAACACGCCTCACGCTTTAATTGATATTTTATGTTGAGGAAATGTTCAATATATTTGAAATTAGTAATTTTATAGACTACAACTGAAATGCTTTTTTTTATTTATTTACTTATTTTCCTTTCATTTTCTATTTAATAGATCGTAACTGAAATAAAAGCATATTTTTTAATTTGTTTAAATTTAGAAAATTTTTTATTCATTCTAATCTTTCCAGTTTCATTGGTGATCATGAATTTGTATAGTTAGAAATCAACGAAGAACTGTTGTAATAACATTCAATTGAATAGTTTTTTGTACAAATATGGTTATTTTCGTGTTTCAGCATTAGAAAACCAAAATGTTGAGTGCAAATAATATTTATGGTTAATTTTGGTTTTCCAAGTATGTATTCGATAAGTAGAATGAAAATCAACGTGAAGATCTAAAACTCTCTCTCTCTCTCTCTCTCTCTCTCCCTGACTGATTCATAACCTCTTTCACGCAAGCATCTACCTTTCGCAAGGATGTTTCGTCTAGACTAGAGCCCTTTCTTATCGCCAGCCCTATCGCT
>WSXT02221725.1:0-16882 GCA_011762715.2 Neuroterus valhalla | reverse complement strand
ATTTGGCTAAAAATTCTCATTTTCTTTTATATTTTTGAATTTTGGAAATGCCACAACTCTGACAATTTTGTTTTTATCAAAAAAAATCCACACACCCATTCGGACATTTGTTCAAAACATTGTAATAGACATTTTGTGAATGAGGAATGTTCAATTAAACCAATAAAAACTCTTAAGAAATTTTCTTCATTACAAAACTTCCTCTATGTGGAAGCAAAATGATATATTAATGAATATAAATTTTTCAATTGATTTTAAGAATGTACATATCAAAGTTATACAGCTATTGTGATAACTTGAAAGTCAGTGTTTACGTGCACCGAAAATATTTAGCTATACCACGATTTTTATCGGGATATTCTCTTTTATATTTCCCGCTATTCGTACAAAAAAAAAACAATTGAAAAAATTGAAAAATGGAGGATTAATAGTGATGATTGCAAATTTCTAGGAACTTTTGGAAATTATTCACTCTCTTTTTCCATGATCACGAATCGATCTTCTGGAACCATTATAACCGCATGGAGTTAAAACTTTTTGTAGGTACAGGGCGCACTGCAAAAATGAGCTCTACGAATACATTTTCTCTTGGAATCAAATCTTGTAGAATACAAAATGACGTAGGAGCACTCTCGAGAAAGTTGAACGATTATTGTCCCGTATTGTGCACTAGATTGGTGAAATCCTGAGAGCTCAAGTTGTACATTAACAAGTTTCTGATGCGCGTGCAGAGAGCAGGGTGGAAAAAGTTTATTTTACTTCCGCACAAAAAATTGCGAGGCACCTGCTTCTACTTTTTTTTATTATTTGATATTTCCTTTCGAACATAAAACTCTGCCTCTTGGTTTCCTCCGGAATTATGGCTATAGGCATACGCGAAACACGCACGACGCTCACCGACGACATTGACCGCTACGTAACTGCGCACTCAGTTTATACGGAAGTGCCTAGGGCTGCTAAGCTTGCAGTTCTCTCCTCTGCTCGTCCCCTCATCAAAGACGGAACGAGATGTACTAGAGCACTTCAAGTTGGAGTCCGAGTGTAATAAATCGATGGATGTGTTGCACTGGACTGAATTTCAGATTGGTATAAAATGATTGGTAAAATCAAAAACTTATTTAGAGGTAGGGAAGAGATGCCTAATGCGATTATCATACTGTATTTCTCGTTCATCGTGTGCAAAATTATGTACCTTTATGATACATTATAGATACGAGATACGTTATGAGTCATGAAATAAGCGTTAAATAAGGCCAAGTATGAGAATAGTACCGAAAACTTAAAACAAACTGAATTTATTGTAGAATTTCGATTATTACTTACTTAAGAATCAGAATTCTTTAATTTATTGAGAAGAAGCAACATAGTTGTCAGAAATTTCTGCTGTTGATAAAAAAGCAGGCAAAGGTGGTGTGATGTCAGGAGAGGTCTCTGATTGATGAAAAATTTGAACTTTTGCTTTTTCCATCTGGCTGAGTTAGGTGCTAATCTGAAATTAAAACAGGTTACGCTCTTATCTACAGTTGCTCAACAAAACAGTTGAGGAAGAACGGTGAAAAAATGAGTCTTTCACATTATTTTTATTTAACAACCCAAAAATTAATAAACATCACTTAACGGATTTCAGAATCAAAAAATTATGCAAAAAAAAAAAACAATTGAGTAGAGTTCTGAATCACCACAAACTAATAAATTAAGGCTCCCTAAATAGGTAAGAATTCGTAATCTCAAGTGTTAATAGTATGTTGCATTACAAGGAGTGAAACCAAGCGTTTGCAACCGAGTGCGAGGTGGCTGCCCGAACGAAGCGAGGGCTGCAATCGCACGAGGTGCAAGAGCTTGGTTTTGCCCCATGTAATGCATATCGTTTTTTACAACACCACCACTGAAACACCATTCATACATGCATGTAGAGTGAGTGCCAGAAATGCGCCTATGCAATGATGAGGAGTAAACCCATAGGTTTAAAACTTTTTTTTCACCCCCTAGGGTTGAAAAACTAGAAATTTCAACACAAGGGTTGAAAATCCAATAATGAGTCAACCTATAGGTTTAAAACTTTCTTTCAGCCCCTAGGTTGTTAGTTTATTGATGGAAAGTCAATAGGGAAGGAAAGTGATTTTTAATTTCCAATCATGCATCGAGTTCAAAGAAACATTCCAATAATCCTCTTTTGTCAAAGCTTCTGCGGCTTTAATGAATACATTCTCATCGCGTGTCTCGTGCTGCGCACTCAATGAAAGTTTGTCCAAAACGGTGGAAAAGTTGTTTTGACTACTTTTTTTCACATATTGTGTAGTTAATCTAGAAATTCAATTTTTTAATTCTCAATTTTATTTTTTACGATTGAAACAATAACTACACGTCCTTTGGGACAAATTATAACAAATTCAGAGATATTTTTCGGGTGAAGAACTTTTCTCTATCAATCTTTGCCTTAGTCATTTTTTCAAAAATTTTAATATTTCATTTTTATAGTTATTTTTCCTCATTAAAATGAAAACTGCATATTTTTTGTACGACTAAAATTTAAATTTTCTATATGTTGAGGAAATACGAAAAGATGTAAAGATCATCCTGGAGTGCTCCCAAAAAGAAACATTTCTTTTCTCCAAACTTTTGTCCATATCTTGTGATGTTCGGCTGGAAATCATTATTTTCATTTAAATTTTTCATTCAAAATAGCTGTATTCACGATTCTGTAGGGTTTCAAAGGAGAAACATTTGTTCTCTTTGACTTTCTTTTTAATCTTGCGTTATTTGGCTAAGAATTCTCATTTTCTTTTATATTTTTGAATTTCGAAAATACCATAAAACTGACAATTTTGTTTTTATTGAAAAAAATAATAAGATTAAATTGTTTAACTGTTTACGTGCAACAAGAAATTGTACTTACAATTCACAAATTTTGGAAATAAAGTCTGAAGAAATTTTCAAAACTCTCTTTTTCAAATTTCAAAATTTTTAAATCTCTTCGATTTTTTACCCAAAAAAGCTGGTTAACGAAATCGGCCTGTCTTTTTGGTCTCTCAAATTGTGTGCCAAAGAGCAGTCCAATCCCATTAGTCTTTCAGAAGTTATGAAGTATACAGACAACGACAACAGACAGACACCAACGTAAAAACTACTTTTTCAGAATCAGGAGGTCTCAAAACTTGAAAATTTCATAAATTCCGCGAACGTTGATTTTCACATAAAACCAACACCTCCTGATTATGATGAGAATGTAAAAATCAACATTTTAATTTTGTGAGCAGATCATTGGAGATACAGAAAAAAGTAAAAGTACTATAATTGTTCATCTAAAAAATTTTCACAAGTTTTTCCCCAATCATTTTTCGATAGGACATGTATTTTTTGTTTTTTTTTCTGCAAGAATAGTCTTAAAATAAAAATTCCCAGTTCAAGAACAAAGTTTTTCATTGAAAGAACATCTACAAATTTTGTTAAATTTTTTTCTCATGAGATGCATTGTTTTGGTAGTAATTCAAAAAAACAACATTTCAAATGAAATCTAAGTTTCTAGAAGAAATTAACGAGATACAAAGATAAGTCTGAAGAGAAAAGCTGTTATTTTTTGATGATATGCGTGATTTTTGTTTTAATTGTATTTATAATAATATAAGAAATAGACTAACTAAAATTTTTAAAAAGCAAAATAAGGTAAGTGGTATATGAACTAATATTATATACATTTAAGGCATTAGATTTAATGGTAATATAGCAAAGTATACCTTTCGGACAGATTTGATCGAGTGCGTAGCACGAGACACACGATGAGAATGTATTCGTTGGAGCCGGAGAAGCTGTAACCAACAATAATTCATAATCATCAAATACAGCAGCCGCCATTCTACTTTTTGGTTTCAAAAGCTCTATACACAGTTGCAGGGAAGTACAAGGACCGAGCGCGTAGCGTGAGGTAAATACATTATCGAGCGCGAAGCGCGAGATCCGAAAGATGCGTGCCCTAGGCGCGTTCAAACTTGCGAGCGAACCGAGCTGCGCGCCGAGCGCCGATCGCGCGATGAGAATGTGCCCGCGCATCGGACAGATTTTTTTCCATAACTTTGGGTAACCAGACACAGCCTCTACTTGTTCTTTATGTCAAATAAGAGTTACTCGCATACTAAACATTTTCACCTGTTCTTCAATTTGTTTTTTCAATCATTATTACTCGTGCGTTTATGCCAAATATTGCTGCTCAATGATAGTGGCAGTGTAACAAATGATTTGTTCAAGAATTTGGAACTCTCCATTCATGATTTTTTTGTGAACATAATAACCGAACAATGATGCATAGTTTGGACTAGATTTATTGTCCCGCAAAACGAGGAAGAAATGCTGACCGCAGCGAACTTCGCCTGAACAAAGTGCCTGTTATATCGAGAGAGGCTAGGGATTTTTAACAAAACAACCAAATATAAAAAAATTATGGAGAATTTTCGCTTCAGTAAATAACTTTCTAGAAATCGTTCGTTCATCAAATATCACTAATTTTTTCTCAAGGTATATTTATCACATTATTTTTTAAAAATAAAATATTGAATAAGTATTTAATAATGAGGAAGGGAGATTGCTTCAAATTTATATTACAAATTTGGGATATTCGGATTAAATATGTTAGAAGATTCTACTGCGGAAAAAACGTACTGCACGTACGACTACGTCAGTAATTTGTTGGCCCAGAGGGCCCTTGTAAAATTATAGCCACTTCCTCTTAATTGCTAGCAAACATTAGATTTTCTTTCCTCTTGCATGCAGTTTTTTTCTTGCTGATACCAGGTATCTACTTTACGAGCGCAATGTGCGATTCTGTATGATTCTTCAATTTGCATATTTAAAGAATTAGGACATAAAAATGTGTGATTTTTATTTCCTATGCAAGATAAGTTCATTTATTGGAGTAAAATAACAATGATTTTTTTAATATGTTTAGATTCGCATTAGTGAAAAACTTTACATTTTCATAAGTAGTGGAGTGCGCCGGAAAGAAAATTTTTAGAAAAACGAACAATCACTCACAAAAACTTCGGATTTGGACGAAAAAATATTCTGTACAGCAGTACAGTCACTGACTGACATTCTCGGAATGACATGTACTTCAAGTTATATTTTGGCAATGAGTGGAGAAATATACTGGAATCCACAAGCAGCTCACATTACTTTTTCCGTGCAAATATACATAAATGATCTCTCATTAGAGGTTGATTAACATTTGAATCCTTTTGCATTCATTGAGTAGAGTTCGATTTTCGGACCAAAGTATTGTGAGAATTGAATGTGAACGAGGGTAGAATTCATGAAAATTTATCACACTGTTGACTGACATCTGAGCGCCCAAAAATTATTTCCGGCTTCAAGGTACCTTTCCAAACATGACTCGTATAGAAATGCAGATTTCTAGAAACTGAAGACCTCTTCCTGAATAAGATGATTTCCAAATTTTATTGAATCGAGTCGCCACGTGTACTTTTATTTGCACTTAAAGGTCTCGAACGTATCTTTTATTTTTTAAATGTAAAAGAAGCCTCCTGATTAGAAACGATTCGGGAATTTTTTCGACAAATGGTTTGTTCTTTGTTCTAACAAATTCTAATACTCAGGAAAAAAATTCGCAAATAATTTTTGCCTGTTTTCATTGCTTCATTAAAATCTAGTGAGCGGAGACCAGATATTTTTGGTATGTATGCCTAGACACTTCGATAGTGTGAAGTATTGGTGAGCATAACGAATTTTTGGCCGATGAAGAGCCGCGCGCAGATCGGAGGCAGAACCAATACTGACTGCAGGAGAGTAACGAGCACTAGCCGTACGTGGGGGAGCACGCGAACGCCGGCCTCCCCACTCCTGTCAGTTGATACGTGGGAAACGCAAACTAGAGGAAACCTGTGAAGGACACAAAACACCGCGAAACCGCAGCTGAAAATCGAATCCGAATTCGATTCCAACGGGAGTTAGCAGCAGCAGATAAATTATAAACCATCGTATTACAAAGGATATTCATTACAAAGGATACAAAGGATATTGCGACAAAAAATTGATTCTTCTCACACAAGATCCATGGGGACGCATTATATTTGCTTTACTATTGACCACCATGTGCACAAATGTTGAATACCTTATGGGCATACGTTATACTATCATCACACTTTTTGGCAGCGGGCTGACGGACTAACAGCAGCTAGTAAAATAACTCAGAGGCGGATCCAGCCGGCTATGTAAGGGGGGGGGGGTGCCTCCCCTCGACCCTGGATGGATCCGCCCATGGAATAACTACGTATCACGCTGTCACTTTTTAACCTCAAAATTTCCAGCATTTCCAGCAATTTTAAAATTTATTATCAATAAAGAGGAGAGAGAATCATCCAGAACTGTGTTCTATACCTTAGGAATTTGGAGTGGGTGCCCGTTGTGGCAACGGATCTGGGAAACTTGAGGTAGGAGGACCAAGAAAATAAATGGAACAACTTATTACTAATCTCACTTTTCAAAGGAATTTTTATCATGAAAATGAACTTTTTCACTCAAATCTAAAATGAAAGTTAAAAACAAAATTCTATTTTTATAGCATTTTCCACAAGTAACACTTTCCTTACACAAAGTGTAAATTTAACACTAATCACAACTCTTGGTTTCGGCAATCTTACCCATCTAACCCATCTAACCTTTACAAATCTGGTGAAGGAGCTTGATTCTTTTGAGATTAAATTACCGAAAATGAGAGCAAGGATTGATAAAGAAGCAGGGTCCGTGGAAGGTATTTTCAAGTGGTGGTGAGGGGGGGGAGCTCAATTGCCTATTGCATTAGAGAAGCAAAAAAAAAGTTCATCGGACAAAATTATGCACTAAAATACCTGGAAAAATGGGGGGCTCAGCCCCCTCCAGTTTTTCTTTCGGGAGGGCTTGAGCCCTCTCAGCCCCCCCCCCCCTGCTTCCACGGCCCTTGTAAAGAAACTACACTGCGTGTAAGAAAAGTGTAACCAGTGGCAGGGCTGGTAGAAGAGGCGGGTAGTACTACCGACTTGAAATTTCTGAACACATAAGAAATGAGTTGGAATCAGGGGTAATTTTTTCTTGGTAAGGGAAAATTACCCACCTGCATACGTTTCGCTGACCCTACCCAGTGGAAAATGCCATCAGTTTAAATCATTTTTTAAAATATTTATTTTAACTCACGCATATTTGGAAATAACGAGTGGTGTCATTTTGAGAAAAATTATCAACAATCCGCAATAACGTGTTCTTTTGTTAAATAATGTTTGACGTTTGCTGCAACATAAAGAATCTAGGATTCGCCTATTTCGCGTAATTTTTAAAGTTTTTGACTGTAAATCAGTTCGATTCTTAGCATGTAAAGTGTGGAGGTGCTAATTTTTTGGATGCATAGTTGGTTCCAGTGAATGTGGCCTATTTTTGGGTTCTTGTGGATCCAGTTGCGAATTCAAGGAAAAGGGCCCGGTTGACAATTTAAAATATAAACTAGCTGGACAATGTGGACTCACAGCTTTTCTGCTAGGGGTGGTTGCAATGTGAAAAAGGAGAAGCTAGCTCTTCAGACATGCAGAAATTTAGAGTTCTTCCGTCTCGAATTAAGAAAGGCACAGCTTCAACAAAAGCTAACATGGCCGTTTTGAAGAGATCAGTGGTCCAGCTTCAGAGCGACCTTGATCTCCTACAGGGACAGGAGGAGGTCCTGAAGGTGAAAAACGAAAAACTTGGGAAAAAAAATGCTTCATTAGAAAGTGGCTTCAAACTCCTCATAGAGGAGATGGACCAACTTCGCAGAGACGCCTGTGCCAAGAAAGTAGTGATCCATAAGCTTCAGGACCCAGAACTACTTAATAAGGATCAATAAGATGGGTCTATTCGTGATGAGTGACAGGTTGAAGCTGGAGAGGCAGGAGATAAGGGATCTTATGAACACTAGGAGGTGTCTGCAATGAATACTGCGAAGGAGCAAAGAGGCAGACCGAAAAGGAGGAAGTTGGTTTTGGATTCAGCATCCTCATCAAGTGAATCCTTCTACTCCAGAAATGGCTCGATCCTAAATTTCCTTTCCGAAAATCAGGACCTTGGTGCCGCCGAAAATCTACCGCTTGAAGAAGGAGAAGGATCTTACGCAAGGTAAATGAGAACCACGCGAAGCTCCTGGTCAGGATAGTGTGTCAGAGGAATTCTTTGAAGTTCTACCAGAGCTGGGCCTGGATTACTTAGGTTGTCTGTTCAGGAGGATCTGGGAGAATGAGTCTCCTCTGCCTAGGGGGATATCCTTACGTGCTCACAAGAAGGGGGACAGAGGTGATGCTGATTCATATCGGAATATTGCGCTGGTTGATTGTACAGAAAAAATTGTCACACGGATCCCTCTGGATAGATTGGTAGCGTGGATGGATGTGTCACAGTATGTACCTGAGTTCCAGGCCGGTTTCAGGGCGCTCAGAGGCTGTGTGGATTATATCTTCTTTCTAAGTGGCATGATACAGATAACCACTCCACCTCTGGGCGTAAAGCTTTTGCTCGCTCCTTAGACTTTAAAAGAGCTTTTCCTTCAGTGAAGCACAATTTACTTTGTAGTTTATTATTGAGTTTGGGTGTCAGCACAAAATTTTTAGGATAGTGAAGAGCCTGCATATCTGACGCAGTTAGGAAGTCCACTTACACGTCAGAAGGTCTTGCGGAACTGGTCAATATGAATTGCGGAGTTCTTTAAGGAGAACTTCTTAGCTGTGTCTTTTTTTATCCAGCAATTAGCGATTAGGAAGAATTTTTGGTGAGCTATGGACAAAGTTGAATCTCGGTTGATCATTGGACTGAGTTTCTTCTACTGACCTAAGCTGATGATACTATGATGCTTGTTCACTCTCGTGTTGACCTTCAGAAGAAGATGAACGCTCTTGCTGAATATTGCAGAATTAGCCATCTGGAGGTCAATACATCTATGAGTAAAACCATGGTCTTCTACAGAGATAGGAAGCCTTTGATCTCGGATTTCACTTTCGATGAGAGCTTGCTAGAAACGCTTGGGGAATATTATTTCTTGGGTAAAATATTTAGGAGCTCAGGCACCTTTACCCTGGCCTGCTGTAAAAGGGTGGCTGCTGCAAAGATCGCTGTGGTTTTGACGTTACAGATTCTCCGAGCATCCAAGTCAGAATAATGGCGCACAAACTAATGTTCTATTAGAGCTTTGTCTCAAACGTTCGCTCCTTTGCCATATGAATCTGGGGTATGGGATATAGTGAACAAGCAGAGGTGATTCACAATACTTTTTTCTTAAGAGTTTTGGGGCTACCTACTCATACCCCAGGAACTTGGACCAGAACTTGGTCGAGGCTCAACTGCGCATTGTGCCCTAAAAATGGCTGTAAACTGTCAAGAGGAGGTGCTGGTTATGGCGGGATATAGACGGTACATAATTTTGCTATTCAGGCCTATCCGGTACTTATACGGAAAACCGGGAATAATTTATCTTGGTCCTACCCGTTCCGAGACGGGATATAGACGGGACATAATTCCGCTATCCAGGCCCATCTGGTACTTATACGGGAACCAAGAATTATTCATCCGAGTCCTATACGGTCCTAGCCGGGATATAGATAGCACATAATTTCGCTATTCGGGCTTATCTGGTACTTATAAGGGACACCAAAGAACATTTATCCGGGTCCTCCCTGTTCTGAACGGGATCTTGACGGCACATTATTTCGTTGTCCAGGCCTTTCTGGTACTCACACGGGACACCAAGGAATATTTATCCTAGTCCTACCCGGTCCTAGACGGGATGTAGACGGCATATATTTTTACTATCCAGGCTTATTCGGTATTTATACGGGACACAAAGAAATATTCACCTGGGTTCCATTCAGTCCTAGCCAGGTTGTAGGCGGCATATAATTTCACTATCCGGGCTTATCTGGTACTTTTACAGGACACCTAGAAAGACTTACTCGGGTTCTATCCAGTCTCAGCCAGGATGTAGACAGTATTTAATTTTGCTATCCAGGCTATTTGGGTACTTATACCGGGCACCAAAAAAAATTTGTGCCGGCCTACCCGGTCCTAGACGGAATGTATACAATATTACAAAATTGTTCTATTCAAGCCTATCTGGTAGTTATACGGGACACCAAGAAATATGCACCCGGGTTCTATTCAGTCTTAGTCAGACTCCTCTCCTCTCTTACTCCTCCTTCCCACCCCTTCATACTTTAGTAGTTTATTCTCTACATCATCCTCTCCTTTTGCTTTTTGAAGCTTTGCTTCCTTTGGGAGGGTATACACATACTCTGAGCAAAGCGACCTAACTGGGAAAAACGGGAACACCCCGCCACGAAAAAAACGACGGAAAATGTCTATAGCATGGCACCAACGCAGCTATCTCTCCCGCCTCTCTCCCTCTCCCTACCTGCCGTTCTGGAGGCCGGTGTAGCATATGTACAGTAGACTCTGCGCTTCCCGTCCTCAAATTTCTCCTCGTTTCGCCCGTCCTTACTCTTGCTGGGGAGACGGGGAATTTTCGACGCGCCGCGTGTGTGTATTACACGGACTTACACGTTGCGCGCGAGTAAAGGCATTTATAATTATTAACAGTGATCGTACTACTGAACGAGATAGAAGTTTTCATATGTGAGGATTTCAATTCCGATAGTTTCTTGCTTCAGAATACTTCAGAAATTAAATGATTTAAATGATTGACCGGAAATGACAGTAAAATAAATTTGGCAATCTGTTAACCCGGTTGGGTCATAAGATCTAATTCAATAAACCGGACGTATATATCTATTCTCCAAACAGTAACCTTGAAATACTTGAAATCGTTTCTCATCACATGACACATTTTAACACCAGACTAAAAAAACTTACCAGGTATTTATCTTTTTTTTTTGAACACGATGCGCTGGAAACCTATTGATTCCACACTTTTGTTGCGTAGAAAAAGGATTTCGATTTTCCATCTCTCGCAAAATGTGCAGTTTTCTTCGTCGCCATTTTTTTACGCATCACTTTTCTTCGTCGCCATTTTGAAGCTTTGCGCGTCACAAAAAGTGCGACAGAAAATGTCTATAGCATGGCACGAACGCAGCTCTCTCTCTTTCTCTCTCTTTTTCCTTCCCTCCCGTTCTGAAAGATGGTGCAGTATATGTACAGTAGACTCTGCGATTCTTCCCGTTCTCACATTTCTCCTTCTTTCGCCCGTCCTCACTCTTGCTGGGGACACGGCGCACACTAGACGCGCCGCGTGTGTGTATTGAACACGGACTTACACGTAGCGCGCGAGTAAAAGCATTTGTAATGAATAGTTCTTATAGTGATTCGTCTAAAAGTTCTCGTCTGCATGTAACATTTAAAACTAACAAACTTTAATATTTTAACTTCTTTGAAATTTGAATCTCCTATTGCGATCAACTTTATACTTCCTGCTTTAATATTTCTTTTACTGACGTGAATGTATGCATGAAGTGAGAGGATAGCTGTTTTCTTCCAATTGATGAATGAAATAACAATCAAATTTATGATTTCATTTCAACGCGAAAGAGCAAAGCTTGTTTCGGCGGCCCCGCGACCGCTCTACTTTTTTCTTTTAGCCTTTATATTGCTTTATTTACTTTTCCCCTGTTTGCGTAATGTCTATCTTCTTCTATTCTCTTTATTAATTTTCTCTCTCTTTCTCTGACCCCTTTTTCTTTCCCTCCTAACAATCCTTTTAAGAATTCTGTCCACTTGCTCATTTTCATATCAGCATTCTCTCCCTCCCTTCTTCCCTGTTTATCACCTCTGATCCCTTTCCTCTCTTTGCAGCTTTCTATACCTCCTTCATATACCTTTTCTCTTCCATCTGTGTTTTCTCGTTCAACATTCTCTTATACTCTCTTTTCTGTTCTCTGTACTTCCCGATGTCAACCTCCCCAATCCTCCTATCTTTTACACTCTACTTCATTTTCTCATAAGCCTTCTTACATTCCTTATCCCCATGCCACCCACCCCTCTTCCTTTTATGTGTTCCTTTTTCGCTTCTTGCATCTCCCAGACATACCCTTCCAGTGAATTTCTTTCTATTCCCTTCCAGTCTTTCTCTTCAGCCCTTGTTTTATTCGCCATTATTATGCCCTACTTTTTCAATCCACCCCAGAAACTTTTATCCTTTTTTTCGAATTCGGAAACATTCAAGAACGACACTTTAACTCCCTTATCTCCTCTCGTCTCCGTTTCTATTCTTCTGTGCCTCTCGTTAACCCCACCAGGTTTCCTTGAGTTCCGATTGGTTATTCTCTTTCCTTCTTCATCATCATCTTTCGGTTTACTCATATCTCATCTCTTCCTATTATAACCCTTTTATCTTCCTTCTTTCTTCCTACGTTTCCAGTGTCATATTCCATTTTCTTCTTCTCTCCTACCAGGTCGAATCTTCATCTATTCTCTCTGTTTACCATTTTAACATTTCGTTTGTACATATTACTTCAAATCCATCATCCTCACTTCCTAGTGGCACCGAAAATTAACAAATTCCCATTCCTTATATCTTTTCTCTATCTGCGCGTCTATCTCACCTTTATTCACTTTCTCGCTACTTAGTGCCTCCTTTTCACTCTGTTCAGCCCTCGCTTCTGAATACCTCTATCTACCTTTCATCACTATCATTTCACTTGTCCCACGTTTTTCATTTTCTTCCAGTTAAATCTCCACACTTTAAAGTTTCTTCCATACTTTCTCTTTTTCCTTTTGCCACTCTACTCAAACTTCTATAACTTTTCAGCTCTTCTTTGGTCTCATCCCATTTCCCAACCTAAATCATCTAGTCTTCCACAAATTTCCTCTCTTAATTCCTCAATCATTTTTACAACCAGATTCCTTTCCCCTTTTCTCATTCTTTCTCGTCGTTTCCTCCTTCATTCTTCTTCGCCTACTGAAGTACCCTCGACCAGCTGTTGTTGGAACAGGCCCTCCTTCCCCTCTTTACCAGCGTCTCGAGTGAAACGTCACTACCCGCTTCAAAGCTTGCCTCGATCTCTTCCCCCACCCCTCTCCTTGTCATCCCTACTCTCCTTGTCGACCCGTATTTCAAGTGACGGTTCACCGTCCTCACTTTTTTCCAACCTTTCTCCTGACTTAAGGAAACTCAAAACTTAATGATTAAGTGTTTCAATTTACGCATATGCATATATATAGAATAGAACCAACGCAGGGTCCGTCTGGGGGCAACTGTCTCCCTCATGTGACTTAAGGACACGAAGCGAACCAAGTGTGACTGTTCTGTCACGTGCGGGTATGGCTTCTGGGTTACTTACCAGAAATGGCGTTGCACCTCCAAGATCACCGATAACCAGAACAACTACTCTAACCAAATATCCTTGATGGAGTCGCTGTAGCTGTTCTCTAGGATCTCTCCATCTCTTCTTTCTCCCAATTTCCTTGCCTGTTATGTTGCAATCGGCTGGATTCGAGAATTCGATTACGAATATATTTCGTCCACGTTCATCAAGGTGCACGATACCAGTTCTTGTGTGTTGGGTAGGGACTATTGTGGAAAACGTGAAGGCCCAATAAATTTTGCACTACTTGTTTTCAACAATCAACTTTATCTCCTTTGGATTTGGTAGTTCAGGGGTCGTGGCCAACGCCAAAAGAGCGACAAAGGTGGTAGTGAAGCACTTTTAGGGATGCATTGTCTGTACATATACTTCGTTCCTGAGTAAATAGGACAATTTGATGGTATATGCCATAGGCGCTTAGGGAGTTTTCGACATGCCCGACACCGTCCTGACCTCACTCTGATCCTGACACGTGAATTTGAAACTCTCTGGACCTGATTCAAGTTTAGATGATTCAAGGAGAGGAAACGTTGACTTATGTGGCAAGGATGGATCTCTTACAATTTTGTGAAGGTTTTTGTGCATCACCTTGTCTTCATGTTGTTTCAAGAAGCTTCTGGCTCCCGCTTCCTTTACCTGTGCTCTTAGCAGTAAGGCATCTTGATGGAGCAATGCACTGACCTCACATCTGATGCTAAGATTAAGGCCAAGGGTATCAGCTATCTGCTTCGCGGCTTTTTTCAGGATCGCTCCTTCTCCAATCATTTCGTGATTCCCGACAAATTCCAAAGAAGATTTCTTTCGTTCAGGACGATGTAGGCAGTGCTCAAATTGATTAGGTTGTAAAGGCATTGAACATTCAGAAGTCCGCGTTTGCCTTTACGGCATGCGATGTACAAGTGCGGAACGGGGGAGTTGATATGCAAGCTTTTCTTCATACCAATTATAATTAGCGTCATGATGTCGAGGGCCTTGAGCTTGTTCTTTGTCCATGGAACTAACCCAAACGAATAGAGTAGGAACGGGACGGCAAGCATGTTGGTAGTAGATATATTGTTCAACTACGTCAGGCTATAAGATAAAATCTGTCTGAGAACGTGTTTGTATCCGGGATGCGGCTCTTAGACACACACAAGTTTTGTAGGTCTCTCTAGCGCTAAAGTGTCTAGAAGAACTTCCCTCTACAAGCTCAGGTTCGTAATCTACACCGCAATTTGTTCGTATTTCAGATAGATCTTGTCACACTTATCCAATCGAAAGTTCATACTGATTTCTCGTGTGTATCCCTCGACGATACTCAGAGCCCCCCAAAGAAGTTTCTTCGTCAGGAGCATAGATCTTCAAGTCATCCACATAAGAAATATGAGTGCCCCTACGGTCACGGACATTAGTTCCGTTGCATAAGAAACACATGACAATCACGAAGTGTAGAATCTTGTTGCAATACTGTGATGCAGAAGAGAAAAGGACTCATTGTGTCACCCTGAAAGACACTTTCTGGAAAGTTATGCTGTTAGTTAGTCCATAAGATTTGATTCAAAAGCATTCGTGTAAACGATCCGAGTCATCGGCAGATTGCGTTGGTAGTTTGTAGCGTATTTGCAGATATTTCTGGTCATCGGCAGGTTCTTCCAGCAGCCTACTGTGCTTCTTTTCGATCCAAGTTTTTTCGTACATCTCTCTCCATACAGGTTCAATTACCCGAACATTCCTGTCATTCAGGATAGTTGTGAAGATCTTTACAGGGTGTTCAGACAAGTTATTGGTCCGTGTTCCTTGGGTTGGGCACGTCGCCTCCCTTAAGTAGGAACACAGTGCGTCCAAATACTAGCCACTGCCTTATAGACACCTCCGACTTCATATGTGGGGTAATGATCCGGTCCAGATGTTAGTGTAAAGAAGTAAACTGTTCTCGCCAAAAGTTCTAGATAAAATCTGTCCAGTAGCGGAGAAGCTCTTACTGCCCCTTCATACTGGCATCACGTTCCGCACTCGCTTCGCTCATAAGATAAAATACAAGCAATGCATATTCCTCCCATTCGTGATGAAAAATAGTGTGTGCAACTCGCGTGGTATAGTTTCACATTGCGCCGCGTGGGCGCGTTCGCAATATGTAACTATACCACACTCGTTACACAATGGGATAACCTTTCTAGCAGTGATTAGTTGGCATTCCTCCTCTGATGTTATCAGACTTCCGCACAGCTTCTTGGAACGTTTTGAATTCTCAGTGCCCTCATTTGATTGGTGCTACGTTCCGTTGAACTCTCTTCAAAATATCTTGACATCTTCGGAATCGGGTGGGTTACTGACAAAACCAGTAGAATCTCTGAAGGGGCGCTTTGGTTCAGCAGGAAACTGTTGATTCTCTCTCACCTATCCCTTGGAATTTTTCATTCTCTTCCTTGCGTCGGAAAGTACCCGTATTTTTTCAACAATGCGCTGCTTGATGGTCAGTCACTTTGCCATTTTAAGTGTCTGATGATGAATCTTCATCTCGTGAGCGAACTTTCGGACCCTCGCCATAAAAGGTTAACGGGATTTTATGTAGTCAATCACACACTGCACGCGGGACGCGTTATGTCTAGCTCAGCCAATCTTCTTTTTAGTTTATGCAAGCGTTTTTCGATCTTTTCATCTATCATTGGCTTGGACTTCCGATTTGAATTAGCCAAAGCTTTTGCCGCATCATAAACTGAACAAGTAATGGTCTAGAGTTTGGACTCCTCTGAGAGATCCTCACAGAGGATTGCATAAATCTCAGCTAAATCATCGGGCTTAGGATGAATCTGGATATTTATGTTTCTTCGTTTCCTGATCTTCATCTACGGCTTGTTCTTGCAATGGTTGAGGAAGCGTTTCGCGTACATCTCTTGTTCGTGAAAGGTTCACGGCACAGTTTCTTAACACTTGCTACGGGTTGTACGAAAGCTCAAGGTGTTTCTAGTGCAGGCACGCCATGTAACCTCTGCAATTAGGGACGATATCGGCATCGTAGCAATCAAGCAGGTCATCATCTAGTCGATCCGTTTATAAGGAACGTTGATCGTCTCGCTGGTTCGTTATCGTGTTTTCATCTAATTCGGCACCACGAACTCCAGAAACCATTGTCGGGTACTCTGCGCAGTCGATTATTTTTAACCACATTTACGACTGGATTTGAGTTTTGAATTTCGCATGCAAGAGTAAGGCTGTGTTCCCTGGAAGGTCGCTCAGTATGCACGACAAAACATGCACGACACCACCTGCACAACACCACATGCACGATGAAGGGCCGGTGAAACGCTCGTGGGTCTTAAGGACATAGTGTCACCTAAGTTTAACCACTACTCACCAATGAATGCGTCGCGCCTCCAAGAGCACTGATGATAAGAAGAATCATTGCAACCGAATATCCTCCGTGGAGTCACTGTAGCTGATCCCTGAGATCTCCATACCTTTACATTTTCACAATTTCCTTGCTTTGATGTTGTACTCGGCCGGGCCGAGAATTAGTACGGGAGCTGGGTACCTTCCCGTTTGCAATAATATGTCCAAGGCAAATTAAGGGTTATTCTTATGTATTTTGA
>WSXT02221724.1:0-32095 GCA_011762715.2 Neuroterus valhalla | reverse complement strand
GTGCTTCGCGCGAGAGGAATAGTTCATCTCCCAGACCGTTCTGACTCCTGTACGCCTCATTAATGTCCAAGACATTACACAGTACTGTCCTTTAAAAAAATTTGTTTGAGAGAGGAACTAGTGCTCTCTGGAGAGTAGTCAGTCGTTTTTTTTTCTGAGTGTATGTTTAACGGAAATTTTTGGAACGAATATTTCGAGAGCAAATTCTAGACTCGATTCTAGAACATTAATTTCTTCTTACAAGAAGATGATCAGACTTTGGATTTAATTTTAATCTCATTAATTTCCTAATGAAAAATCAATTATTCAGTGGGCAATGAACTTGTTTGTTGAGAATTCATATTTTCGGGAATGGTTCTTGGTAGAAAATTAAACTTTTCTGATAAATTGCGTTTTTTTGGTTGCATCATTCTATTTTTTGTGAAATCAAAATCTTTTTTGGTCAAAAATTCAACTGATTTGTTGAGAGCTGCAGTACTTGGTTGAAAAGTATAGAAGAAATTCTATTTGAGTAAGTTCTTTTTTACTTTGGACAATTTTAAACACTTTTTTGATATTTTAAAACCGAATTTTGTAAGGATGTAAGAAGGCTTCAGTATTTTTCAATATATATTATTCATGAAAGATACTTGTTTTAGTTCCGTAGAGTACTTTGAAGTCTGTAAATGCATTTTTTTAATTTTAATGCTGTAAAATTCATATTTTTAAGTGTTCCTTCTCAGAATAAATAATTTGAAATCTATTTTTTCAGAGAGCAAACACCATTCAATACGACACTGGATGTGACACTCACTCCGAGCGAAGAAGTGCAACACTTGCGACGCCAAGTAGGGAAATTGCACCGGCGAATAATTGCAGTGGAATCTCAGATTATGCAGCGTCAGCAGCGGGATAAGATAGTTTATGCAATAACTCTAACTTACTTTTTCCTAAAAGCTCTTTCTTGGATAACTAGGAATTAGTTTGACCAAAAAACGGATATGAAGATAAAAGCATGAAACGCATTATGCTTGCAGCCAATGGTCTCTTACATCGACCGTTCTTTTTCTAAAGATATTGGTAGCAACGGATTTTCGAATGATTCGAAAAGAGGGACAGAATCCTGGAAGTACTTCGGAGTTCGGATTTTTTCTTCCGAGTCTTACGTTGACGTTTCAAATTGCAAACGACATCGTGTAAACCTGTAAATGTGTATGATGACTTAACGCGATGTCGATAATTATTAATTACATATGATAAATGATTAAATGCAGGTGATCACCCTGCGGAAAATTTGGTCAGGAAGAAGATGTAGCATTTCAAAAGAAATTTTAGAAATGGAGCCAAGCAATTTTATAGACTTTTTCCATGAAAAATATACCTTTGTGATCTTCTAATAAATGTTTCTTGTAGGTGGAAACAATCTCAGTTGTGAAGAGCAGAGAGATGTAAATTGAATCGGGAAACATTCACTTGCAGTTTATGCTTTTAAGTTGTAAGCCTCAATGGGTCATTCAATTTTCATTTTGACCTTGAGAAATGATTTTTTCAAGTTATGATTTTAGCCGATCGTCTCTGTACCTCATTGAAAAAGTATGCCATAATTAAAAAGTTAATTTTCTATCTATTACTACAGTGTAAGGTACGAGTTAAAATCTGGTTTATGATTGTGCAAACCGCAGTTTATTTTGTTTGACCATACCGTTAGTAGATTTTTTTAAAGAGATCTATTTGTCATTTTACATTGTTTTTCTTTGAAATGGAAGATTGATTCCGTGTATGGTTAGTTTTTCAAAAGTAACTTACACTACTTATTCTGTACTGTAATTTCTCGTTTATATTAGGCGTTGAAAGATTGTACCGAAAGTAAAAGTAGTGCTAGATGAACTGATTTGAGAGTAGATTACATCGAAGGTTAGTTTCCAGAAAAAGAAATAAAGTCAAACAGAAAAAAGTTAGGGGGGGGGGGGGGCATTCTTAATATGTATAGTGTATTAGGATATTCGTTGGTCATTCCTAAACTAAATGTACTTTATCGGAAAGGGAAATCCGTAACTCTTCCCCTTGAAGGAATATCATAAATGGGAATGTTTAGAGACTTTGGAGCTCGAAGTTTATTGTATTTGCCTGAATGTGGCCATAATTATGTACATTTAAATATTGTGATCACGAAAATAAATATTTAGAAAAATATAATTTTTTCTTCTTAGAATTTGAGATTATCTTTACCTTCTTCGACACCAAATGGTTAATTGAATTTTGTATATTCTTTTTCAATGTTCCTGGTTTAAAGTTGTACTGCTTTTTTGAAAATCCTTTTCTGTTTGGTTAAAGATCCAAAATTGTAGTTGACAATCGAATCAATTGTTCAAAAAAATTGGTTGTTTAATACTAGTTTTTTCAAATAGAAAAATTAATTGTTCCAATTTTTCTGTAAAATTTATATTGGTAAGTAAAGTTTCAATTATTTGGTTGAAATCCCACTGTTTGTTAGAAAATTAAACTTCTTGTTTGAAAGGTCTTTTTCCTCTTAAGTTATAAATTCAACGACTTGTTGAAAATTCCTTTATTTCGATAATGATTAATTATTTTTGTAGCTAATTTATTTCCTTAGTTGAAAAATTAAACTATTTTGTTGAAGATTGAATATCTGAGACACTATGTTGGCCTTGGTTCGTTGATAGTTTTTTAAAAGTTTCTAAGCCCAAGATAAGAAAATCGGAATTTTTCTCTTACCCTGAAATTCAAAAAAAAATTTTTTTAATTCTGAAAATACAACTCAAATTTATGTTGAAAAATCATTATTTTTGAGAGCGTTTGAGAAACTATGAAAGAGGAGAAACCCAAAAGGCCTGGCACAACAAAGTAGAATTTCATATTTATTGATAATACATTGTTATATCTCTAAGATAACACGATTTGTTGAGAGCAAACGTTCGAACGTTCCCCAGTTCGAACTTGGGTTTCCGATTATTTCCAAGTTTGTTCGACATCCTGTTATAATTTAACCCATAATTATATTTTTGATATCTAATTAAAGGCCATTTAAAGCCACAATTTCTTAATAAAAATAATACATGGCTAAATGAATTGTATATGTATGTAGAGCAGTATTATATTTTTATCTGAAATTTTATAGGTTATATTCGCACAATGAAGTTGAAACATTCCAGAGAAAATAATATTTCTACGACTTCAATATTATGATTACGCTCGAGATGACGTGAATGAATCAATTCTGATATTCTCACTATTGAATTTGATTTATATTCTAGAGTTTGTTTGCTTAATACACAAAGAAAATTATATAAAGCCTATTCCAGAAATAAATACAACATTTTTGAGTGAAGAATAATTTATTACACTGTTATTGTGTTTATCGTAAAAAAAATTCTCCATGAGATTGGTGTGATGTGGATAAAAAATTCATTTTCCATCAATGTGTTCATTGAGTGTGGATATTTTTTTATATATTGTGTCTAAACTTGCATTCAATCAATTCAGACGATTTAAAAATAAAAATCACTTCGAATCGTGTATTACTGTAAAATATTCCTCATCAAGATCAAACGCGAAGCGCGAGATCCAGAAGACGCGGAAACTTACGAGCCGCGCGCAATGAGAATGTGCCCGCCCGGCGGGCAGATATAAAAAAAATTTTTTTTAACTTTTGATTAAAAACTATTTATTTCTTCATTGTTTTGTGATTGTGATTTTGTTTTTTCATTGCTTTCTTCTTCGGTAGAAAATCATTATTCTTTGTAGTTTGTAGAAATCCCATCTCTGGTTGAAAATGCAACTGTTTGGTTGGAAGATGAACTAAATTCTTGAAAATTCTTTCTTGGTAGATATAGTTTGTTTATGAATTCAATGAACATTTTAATATTGCATGATTAATTAAATGAAGAACAAATATTATTTATTAATTTGAATGATATTATTAATTTCTTACCTTCTTCTTATTTAGGGTTACCAAATCGCCCGAATGCAAAACAAGGACACATCTTGAACACCTCCCTCGCCCCCCCCCCCACACACACACACAAACATTCTGACCCAACCTTACCTACACTTTAAATGTCCTTGCGCGCGGTATATTATGTATGAGCAGTATCCCTCGTATCCCTCATCCAATAAAAATCCCAGTTACATCCCAATAGTACAAATATACATGTATCCTAACAAAAAAACGTAAAAGATCTTAAATCTGGGGACTTGGAATAGAGTCAGAAAAAAAACTCCCTGTGCAGTTGAAAAATCAGCAAAATGCATCAAAATCAGTAGATCTTTCAAAAACTAGGACGTTTAAGGCAAAAACAAGGACGCGCCCCAAAATCGTCAAAATCCAGGACATGTCCCCAAAAACAAGGACGTTTGGTAACCCTATTCTTATTTTGTTATCATTTACGTTCCTTTTATAACGTATTTTATTCCCATTGTTTATGCAAAGATAAAAAATAAGGTTGCAAAAATGATCATTTTTTTGCACTTCATTTGTTAACACTGAAATGCAAACAACAAAAAATTTAAAAAATATTCTCTTAGGACTGAAGTTAAAAATATTTCCAAGAAAAAATTTGAAAATCAATTGAGGATGGACGGATAGTCTCTTCAAATAATTTTTTGTTTTGAACGTAGAAAAATAGGAAATTTATCTAATTTACAAGAAATTTAAATATTTTTCCATGCAGACAAGTATTTGATATTTTTATACGCATTATTAATATATTTGTTGCAGGTTCGACTCAGCGAGACAATTTTGAAAAATCAAATGTATCATCAACTGAAATCTTCTTTCAACTCTTAACTCAAGGAAGATGAAGACATTCTATACGAGAATATTAAAAATATGCCCAATTCTCGCATTTCTCTTCAGCATCATTTCGATCATCACAACAATCTACATTGGCAGAGAGATTTCACCCATTTTTGCTTTTTTCTCCATCCAAATATATTTGAATTGGTACTCAGCATGTCAAATTGCGAAGAGCGCCTCATTACCTAAGATCGAAAATCTGAACAATCATAGCACAGTTATAAATATGAACCAGAGACAAAGTTCGGTTTTGCCTAAACGAGAAACGAAATTATGGTACTGCGAAAAGTGTCAATCATATACTATTAGAGCAACTTATCATTGTCCACTTTGCAAGAAATGTTATCATTTTCGAGATCACCATTGTTTTTTTATGGGAACCTGCGTTTTGCGACAAAATATGGGACATTTCATTTTGATTTGTTTATATTCTGCTTTAATGTGCTTCTACTCTTTATTGGTTCTTGGTCCCTACTTATATGAACACTTGCATCATTTTTTAAAACCAGGATCGAGTCTTCTCAACGTTTTGCTAAGCTTTTGTTTCCCCATGGCATTGGCCAGATTTATATTTTCTGGAGAAGAATCCTGTTTATTGTTAGTAACACTATTTGATGCGCAAGTTTCTACTTTTTGCGTAGGAATTTTGTACGGTTGTTGGAAACTAGGAGCTTGTTTAAGCGGGAAACAAAAATACAGTTTTAATCCTAGTAAAAAAGAAAGCCTTAGAGAAATTTTCGGAAGTCACGGACTCTTGAATGTTTTTTTTCCTTTAGATAGTCTGATAGGTCCTAAATTTAACAAGAGCTTTGAACTTAAACAAGTGTGATTTTTTCTACAAAGATCTTATTTTTATAAGGAAATAAGCAGTTATGGGAATTTATAACAATAGAGGTAACGGAGTTACTTTTGTAAATACCTGTCGAGGAATTGGAAATCCTGGCAAAAGTTCTGGACAAGAATTCATTCCAAATTATGTCGAAATCCATGTATCCGAAACAATTCTTCGAACCAATCCGAAAAATTTCTCAATTTTGTTTGATCTAAATCGTATGAAAATTAATACGATTCAATCTGACCTTCCAGTCCAAGCTGAATTTTCAGTTTGAATCATTCCGAACTCTTATTGATCTAAACCAATTTCCAATGCAAATAAATCCGATGTGATCCGAATTCAGATTCTTCGGATTGAAAATTGTATATTAATTCGAGTTCGGATTGATTTCGAAAGAAAATTTGCTCCAAATTGAACCCAATCAATTCTTCACGGATTTGGATTAAACGTTTCGGAATCAATTACTATCCGAAATTTTCGCCAAAAATCACTCTCAACAACAAAATTGTATAGGAAAATTCGAATTTTTTTTCCTATCCTGGAAATAAAATTTTTATTGAATTATAAAATTGAATGGAATTTTTTATTTTATTTATTTTATTATTTTTTTTTAATCTATCTCTTCCCTCTCAGGAAGGAAAAAAAATTTTCAGAGTCAAATATTTCTTTACGGTTGAAGAATAATGTTTTATACTATGAATGCAACTATTCTTGTTAATGATTTAACATTTCAGTTTAAAATCCATCTCTTCGGTTTAGAATCCAACTACGTATTATTAGTTGAGTATTCATCTTTTCTCGTTGAAAATATAATATTTATATATTTAAAAAAAAAATATATAAAAATTTATATATATAAAATATATAACGATCAGATTGGTTTTATTTTCTCTTGAATGGAAAAGGAACTTTCAAACAAAAATTTCGTGTTTTGATCGAATTCGTTTTTGATTTGAACATTGAATTTTTTGTGGTTCCAGTATGAACTATCGCATGTTTCGTTGAAATTGCATTTTTTCCATCGAAATTGGAGTATAGGTCTCGAGTTCAGTTGAAAATGAATTAATGTATTCTGTTGGAAACTTGTATTTCTTTGGCATAGAATTGATTCTCCTAGTCGGGAATAACTTCAGTTCAAAATTTAACTATTTTTTCACAAATAATTCTTGTTTGATTGAGTTGCACTTCTTTGTATTTTTTGAAAAATCGTTTTTCTTTGAAAGTTGAAATACTGTTTTAATAGAAAATTAGTCTTGTTTGAAAATTCATTTTTTTTAGTTACAAATTTATTAAATTACTTGTAAGTTGAACTCTTTGGTTCAAAATTTGTTCTTTTAATTGACAATTTATTATTGTAGCTTCAAAAGTCATTGCTTTGTTCAAAATAGTCTGTTGAAAGTTCGTTTTTTTATTGTTGAAAATTGATATTTTTAATGTTTCAGAAGTATTTCGACTATCATGACTTTCAATTATATGTACAATAGCTCCTTCAAGACAGATATGAATGAAATTGTGTAAAAATTAAATTAGGATAAGATATATTTCTAAAGTACAAAAGTAACTATGAAAGTAACGGCACTTGCTTTGTTTCGTGGGAACAACTAAGAAGAAAACACCTTTTTGAAAAGTTAACGATAACGATAACTCGTTACTTTCTTCGTAGCGTAATGGTAACAATAACCAGCTACTTTCTTTGTAATGCAACGTTAACGATAACAGCGGTAGAATAAGCGTATCTTTATAAGGATATAAGTGTACTTTTAAATACAAAAATTTACAATAAAATAATACTATTGAAAGTATGTCAGTAATTCGTACCATTTATTTTACAATTGCAATATTTACAAAATTCGCTTCAAAGTTCTAGTCGCACAAAAGCAGAAATAAATAGAACATCAAATTGTCTCTATTATTATGAATTATTCATTCTGCATTATTATTATTAGGCTTGTACACGTGTAAATCTGTAATTTATCAGTCCAGTGCAGTATAAGTGATTTTTCTTGATGAAAATTGACAAAAAAGTTCACGTGAAACTTATCTAAAAACATTCAATGATACATACTCTCACTTTCATAATAAATTCAATTCATTCTCGCCATTTTAAGAAGGAGATTAATGCAGAGGTATGGAGAAAAACTTCCGAAGCTACCTGCACTCTCTCCATTTCACATAAATTATGCAACATGCAGAATTATCATATTTTGGCAGCACAAACCATAGACTCAAGTCTTATCACTGATTTACAGTTCTGTGTGTTCAAAATGGTGAGATTTGAAATCACTCGGGTGGATAAAGAAACCTTCCATCGCCTTCCATTGCGCATTATACGGCGAATATTCTCCAGCAACTTCTGTCTGTCCAACGATTGGAGAACCATATGTCCTCCCCGTTACTGATAAATATCTGTTGGCAAAAAGATAGAATGAGTCTGTGTATTGATGCAAATTAGATTACAGTTTGATAACAGCCATAACAGTTCATCCTCTTTTTCCTCCTTTCTTTCCAAAATTCAAAAAAATACCCTAAAATACCTAAAATCGAGAACTCTGACCACTTTTCCCATTTTTTGTTCACAAAGTTTGTTTATTTTCCAAGAAAAATCGTAAACAGCGATTGATGCAAAAGGGTTTGGATCGACTAGAAACTTAAAAAAAGTTGCATGAATTAAAAAAAAGTGGCATAAAAATAGTATCAGACTGAATAACTGAAATAATAAGTTTATTTCTTTAGGAATCCAGAGTACATTATTCTTATTCAGGGTAACAGGGATTCTTATTCACTAAATTTTACCTATTAATGAAAAAGAATGCTTATTTCTAAATTTATCTTGAAAGTTTTTATTGACAGTCATACAGGGTTTTGTGAACTTTAATTTCAGTTCTTTCAAAAATCCCTGACTCTTTTAGGTTTCTCCTAGGCCTCATACTGATTTGAGAAGTACACCTTTTAAGAGCAATTGAAATTTTTTTAAATACCCAAAAAGTTTTAATGCATCTTTCATTCGGAAAAACAATTTTTCAAACACATAGTTGAATTCTTGTTTAACAAACAAATTAATTTCTGACAAAGCAGTCTCATTTTCAGTTGAATAGTTAAACTTTCGAGCAAAAGAGACGAATTTTCAAACAAATCAGATCAAACCTAAACACAAATTGTTAATTGAGTTTTCAACGTGATATTTTGAAACGAAAGGGATGAATACTCCGTAAAATAGGACGAATTTCCAACTAGACACTTGATTTTTTAACAAAAAGTTATCAACTAAACAGCATTTATAAGCATCTCAAACTGACAAACTCGGGAGGTTTTTAGTTACGAAACATAGTACTTCTAATCCCTTTGACTGGATAGTGTACTTTTTTCAAATTCCAAATTTTCAATCTGGAATTAAATTTTTGAACTTTAAAATTATAAATTACTCCATTTGCGAGAACATTAACTTACAATTAATATAAATGTAGCATCATTTCGAGAACTTACAATGCGAAATAGTTCAAGTTGAAACACTTTCAATTTTCGAATTATTAAATTTGAAAACATGTTCATACAATTAATAAATCAATATAGCTTCTGTAATTATTATTGGAAAATTTTTGAAATTCGTTTCTAAACTTTTAATAGTGAGAACCAGCCAACGATGAAAATCGAAAAATCCCAGATTAACATTTGTAATATTAGAAGATTTTGAGTTACGAGCTGTTGTACAAATTCCATTTGAAATCGTTTATAGTTGAATGATGAATAATTTAAAACCAACTTCTTCAACTGTGGTCAAATTGGTTCTCGATAAATTAGCTTGCGTCTTGACCAAGTAGTTGAATCTTCAATCAAAAAGATTATATTTCTTTCAAAAAAAGACAAATTGACAAATTCGCAACAGAATATATAAATTTCCAATCCAATCATTTAACTTTCAGTCCAAAAAATTAATCAAAAAATTTTAATTAATCTGGTAGCGCAGATAAAAGAGCGCGTCGGTGCTGTAACCGGCAGATAGCGTATTCGATATTAGAAACATGCATTTTTTTTTATTCAATTTCATTCATTGAACTGTTTGTGAATGCTATTTTTTCGATAATCTTCAATAATTATGCAAATAATAATTTTTCAATGCTTTATTCTACGGAAGAAATGTTTTTTTTTTCTCAACTTTATCATATTTTGCAAATTACACTCTACTCCAGGAAGGAAACATTTCTTTATGCAAATAATAATAATTTGGTCATGCCTCTTTCCACTTTATCATATTTTTCTTATCATATTTTTTCAGCCATGGAGCAAATATTTTTCTCATCAAAAATGTTTAGTTTGGAAATTGCGTTTGAAAAGAAAATTATTTGGAAAAAAACTCCACTTGAAATTCTGATTCTAAATTATTGAAAAAAGTAATTTCATCCGTGAATAAGTTTCTATTACAAAAATTATGAATTAAATATTTGGAAATTGCAAACTACAATTACTATCAATTGATTAATTTCAAATTGGGATGATTAAAATTTAATAGTTTATAAACGAAAGAGTTGAAAAATGAATGATATTGAAGATAGTTTGATTTTGGATTGATAGGAATTGAAATTATATCATTTCTGATATAATTCAGCGTTCAAAATCGATTAATTTAAAATTGCAATTCTAGAAATAAGACTCTTTCAAATGAAATAGCTTCAAATGATTTCGAATTGATATATTGTTCGACAAGAAACAATAATCAGTTCAAAGCGTTCAAACTTCGAGAAAATGACCAAAAATTGAAATTCTTTCAATTTAAAGTTTAAGAAATTGGATTAAAAAATTGTCAAAATCTAAAAATTTTGAATTAATCATGGTAGTTTTTAATAATTTGAAATTATGAACTTTCAATATTCTATATATATTCGGATTAAAATTATGATGAAATTAAAATTAAAATTTCGAGGAATTTGAATGGAAATAATTCTCGAATGAAAAATGTTCGCAATTGAAAAATCTTAGAATAAAATTGAGATTATGGGAAGATTGCAGATGGAAAAGATTTCGGATGTTATCATCATTGACCAAAAGCTATGGGAAAAAATTGGACATTGAAAGTATTTTAAATTCAACCCTTTCGAATAATAAGCCCTCAAAATTAGAGTAATTTAAAATTAATTAATTGGTTGATATGATATGATTTTCAGTTTGGAGTTTAAAAATAAGTAAATGAATTTTGACTGTCTTTCAATTTGAATAGGAACATTTCTGAATTGATCTTTGAAATGTAACATCTAAAAAAATCATTATTCAAAAACGTTCATGTTTGTATAAATTTATATTGGAAGTATGAAAATGCATATCTCGCTTTTCATATTGGATAATTTTCAACTGTAAGCTTTGAAAATTAAATAATTTCATATTTAATTATTGAAGTTTAAAATGTTTGAAATAAAATTTTGAAAATGATACAATTTCAAATAGAAATTTATAAACATTTTATGATTTTCAAATACCAATTTCAAGAGTAAAACATTTTCGAATTAGAAGCTTCAATTATCAGAATAATAAGACATTGAAAAATGTTTGAAATAAAACAATTTTTAATCCAAAGCTTGAAATAGGACAATGTCATAATGAAAGTAATTGAAATTTCATCATTTAGATAAAGCATTCAAACTCCCTCAATTTGGAAATGAATTCGTTTGAATTGAAATATGTCAAAATTGAATTTTTTTATATTGACTTCATAGTTTTAAAATCTTGAATTATTTCCAATTCAAAACGTTAGGAATTCTAAGATTTCAGATTTAATTTTCGAAAACTGTATATTTTCTTTGTTTTAATCAATGCTTAGGAACTAAAAGCTTAATTCGTTTGATTAATCGAAATTTAGAAAGTAATTGTGAATAAAATCATTTTCAATTGATAACATATAAAATTCCCCTAAATATGTTTCAAATCTTCGAAATTGTGTAGAACCAGAGTTCAATATTGAATAATTTCCGATTAAAATTTATTCAAAAAATGACAATTCTGAATTGGAAGAATGCAGATAGAAATAATTCTCGAATGAAACACGTTTACAATTGAATAACTCTAGATTTAATGTGAGATAATAGGGAAATTGCAAATGGAAAGGATTTCAAATGTTAAAATTCCTAAATAAAAGCGATAAAAATAAAATAATTGGCCATTGAAAGGGTTTGAAATGGAACATTTCCAAGTGGGAAGCCCTCAGAATTAGAATAATTTGAAATTGATTTAATGTTTGAGATCATAGAATTTACTTTTTTAATTTAAAAATAGGAGAATAAGCATTGAAATAATTTCATCTTCAAATATTCAAGTTTTATATATTCAGATTCAAATTTTCAAAACAATACCATTTCAAATGAAAAGCTAAAAAGTTTGCATAATTTCAAATTGATAAAATGTTCGAAATCAAACAATGTCCAATTCAAAGCTTGAAATAAGACAATTTCATATTTAAAGTAAATGAAATTGCATCATTTTTAGATAAGCATTCAAACTCTCTCAATTTTGAATTGAATGAGTTTGAATTGAAAAATGTCACAATTGAATATATTTTCATAAGTAGAAAATGCTGAGGTGTTTAACGGATTTTCCACAGCAAATAAAAAAAAATGTGGTAAAAAAATTACTACATAATATGCGGAAAAGTTGCTAAAAAATGGCGCTACTTGTTTTAGAACTGTTTAGTATTACTTACGATATACCCATAATATATACAAAGTTTTTTAATGAGAGAATTCCCCTTTTAATACCTATTTGTCGGAAAAATTGAATTTTTTGCCTAAAATATGGAACTACTGAACCGTTATGATCCCCGTAATAAATATCCTATGTAGAAAAAAATTTAATTAAACTTACGTATCAGTATCGACGTGTCGGAACATAACTGAATCGTCCCTTTCCCAGAAATCTGAATCACAAACTACCACCCAGTGATCTCCAGAATCTCCTTCTCCCCTACTATCACCATAAGCAGAAACTTCTTGCTTATTGCTCAGTGGAGAACTAACGTGATGCGAATGAAGATTTTTCTTGGTAGCGACGTGTTCTAATCGAATAACGTCCCCACATTTGATTGGTTTTCTGTAAATTGCGAAATGTTTATGAAATGTTTTCAGTTTTGTTGAATTTGATATGTACACTGTCAAGAAAAAAGTGATCGAAAAAGCAAATTAAAATTCTTTTTTTAATCCACGGTGCCCAAAAATTTTTTCATGCTACACAATTCTTCAAATTTGAGTTCGATGAAACAAATAATTCAACTGTCACTAACGTATTAAAGTTTTGAACAGCGAAGAGCACAACATTTGTTTGATATACCTTAAATAAATTTCGATAGTTTTTGCATACCAACTAAGAAGATGTCTATTAAAATATATTGAAAATTTATCAGTCTAATGTGAATGAATCAATTATATATTCCGTACGAAACCTTAATTCTGTAATTTTTTTGAATCCATGAAATGAGGTAGAAGATGAAACAATTGCAATCAATTTCAATCCAATACAATCCAATATTTCGACAACATATTTCTGAATACTCTTGGAGACTTTCTTAGTGGCATAAAAACTTCGACTCCTTATTCTCTTCAAAACAAAACTTTCAGTTGATGGCATAATTATTGAGTAAAAAGATTTTTAGACCATTGTGTTGGCCACTTTACGCCATTCAAAGTGCAGTGACAAGTGACTTTACATATATACTATCCCAGTTTTAACCTATTTTTCAGGAACAGATTTTGAATGAAGCGAGTATTTATCAATGAGGCAATATAGTGTACAAAAGAGTACAATATAGAGTACAAAATCTTATCGGCTAATTTTTCAAATTTTACTCGAGGTTGAAGATTCATTTTTTCTTATTTTATTACTTATTTTATCAATTCCAAGGAAATGCAGAATTCAGGATCGAAAACAATTGAACTTTTTCAATTCTCCAAATGAAAGCCTTCATAATTTGTTTCTGTATCTTCTTCAGCATGCCTTGAGTGATGAAAGTAAAGAATTTAATTTGAAAGACAAAATAATTCCACTAAAACTGACCGAAAATGTATAAAATCAAAATTCACGCTTTTTCACGTTGTGAACACCCTTCTAATCCATGGAGATAATATCAAATATTTTATAAAATCCAATGTTCTCTAACCGGATATAAAATTTGGAATGAAATCAACAAACTAAGAGAAAAAAACGTTATTTTCCACGAAGTTACGACCGAAAATACACACATGTTCTCTAAAAAAATAAATGATAATTAATTCAGGATTAAATGTTTTGAGGTCTTCGTAGAATTTTTGTAGTTGTCGCAAAAGTGAAACATAAAAAAATATATACATATTTTTGGTAAAAACTCAGTGGAAAACTGCTGCTGAAAAACCTTGATTTCGGAATATTATCATAGAAATTGTTTTCTCTCAATACAGCGTTGATTTAGAAAAATTGGAATAACTCTGAAAATTATCAAAATATTTGAAGTGCATGGTTATTGAAAAATAAATAAATAAAATAAATCGGTAGGAGGGGGAGTATATTGACCCTCAATAATAAAGTTCGTAGAAAATAAATATTAGTAAATATTCAAAAATGTGTAAATACTTACAAACATGTCTATAAATTACTAAGTAAAATATTTTCATAAACTGCAGAGATATTAAATATTATATTTTTGTTTAAAATTTCTTTGTATCATGTGCTGAGTTCAACCATATGAAGACCATCAAATAAGTCTGAGAACTTTAAAGAATGTTTATTATTTCCAGAGTTATTCCAATTTTGCAATACCACGAAATTGGATATTTTTTTGCAATATATATTTTTTAAATTTACATTTTGCAATCATCTTCGACCTATTAAACGCAGAATCTTATTACCTTTAGTGCAAATAGGAAAAAAAATTATTTTAATATCATCAAAATTAAGGCACTCCAACAACAGCTCAAAAATTAAGATAATTTCCGCCTGTAGTTCATGATGTAAATCTTACTGAAGAACCTGTGATCTTGCCAGATTTTTAATGATTCTTATGGATTCCAAGTGTAATATGTTTAAAATAAAGAAATCGTATATTTGAAATAAATTTTGTTCAGATTCAGTGAACTACTGGAGTTTTTCCAATTAAATTTTTCATTTTAATAATCTAATTATTCTTAAATCTGTGTCCGGAATGATCCGAAAGAATATTCCAATTTCTTTCGATTCAAGTCTGTTAAAAATTATGGATCTGAACTCAGCTTGATCTAAACCGGATATCCGATCCGAATTCACATCGATTCGGATAACAAATTTGGTTCGGACTAAATTGGATGAGAACTTCAGACTGAGTCGGATTAATATTTAACCGATTTGTATCGGACGAAACTGGAAATATTTTTAGGATTAGTTTGAATGCAGATTTCGAAATTAATTCCTTTCCGACAATTTCGGTTAGTCTACGAATCCTGATAGGCAAAAGTCATCCAAATTTATAAATGTATCAGTTATAGAACAAATTTAGCGTTTTTCGCTGTTTAAAACTCGAATTCTCTTATTTAGATTATATATTTTCATCGGACCGGTAGATTTTTGAAATACAAGAAATTTTTCTTTTTGTCTCACTCATTGTACAGTGAAATACTATAATTATTAATTATTCACATAGAGATTGAAATTACCCTCGGACACATTGTTTTCCAGTTTCAGTTTTGATTAGCCAATGTGAATTTCCATCTTCTTTGGCCTCTGTTCCTGTTACCGATTGTTGTCCACTTCCAGTTCCATATTTTATATCATGGGAATGTAACCTAACTTTGTAATCAGTGTTCAATAATTTTATAACTGAACTGCATGTTACGTACTTGGTTCCTTTGGCTGTAAAATTCCAAAAAATTGTTATAATTGAATAAGAATCAAAATTCCATTGAACATTATCAGGGCTGCCACAGCCTAATTTATTCAAAAAGATTTGGAAAAGTTAATGAGGTATTAAAACCGAAAAACTGACTAAAATTCACTAAAAGTTATTAATGTGCATTATTAATTGTTTTGAGTTGAAAAGAATTTGATGTAATTCGAATTAATTCCAGGGGAATTTGAACGAATTCAGGATACATTCATAAGAATCCAGAGTGAGTTTATACCCTTCAAATTACGTTCAAAATAATTTAGGAAGAATTCAAAAGACTTGAAGAAAGTTCAAAATATTCCATTCATTTCAGTAAAATTGAAGTGAAACAGTTCAAGGGAACCTAAGAGACTTTGATGAAATGCAAAAGAATTTGAATGAATTGAATAAAATCAAGAGAATTATAAGAATTTGTATTGGATTGAATGAATTGGAAGCGAACACAATTGAGGGTGGAATGAACTGAATTCAATGAAAGATGGTATATATTCAACATTATTTCTGAGAATCAAAAGAAATTGAAATATTTCAGGATGAATTAATGAGGATTCAGGTTGATTTGAAAACGGATTCAAATGAATTTGAAAAGTCCAAAATATTCTAATAATTTTATTAAAATAGGAGTGAAGTTAGAAGAAATCAAAAAAATTCAAGAGACAGATAAAATTTATAAGAGTTTGAATGAATTGAACAAAATTTGAAAAATGAAATTTTCATCTAATTGAATAAATTGAGGGATAACAAAATTCAGCGTGGATTAGAATTTGAAATAACTTCAAAAAATAAAAAAGTAATAATTATAATAAAATTTATGCACTCCATCAAAATTTAGGATCGTATGAAAAAAAATCGAGTGAATTGAAAAGAATTAAACAAATTTTTAATCAATGATCAATGAGAATGCAGCATCAACTCCAATGAATTGAAAACAAAATTTGCAATCCAAAATCTTCCACTGATTCCAGTAAGATTGGAATAAATTTAGAAAAATTTAAGGGAATTCAAGTCGAGTTGAATCGCTTGAAATCTCTAAGCTTCGGAAACAATCGTTAAAATTCCGTGGAATATTTTGATATATTACGAGATCTCTCGAAATCTCTCAAAACCTTTCAAAACTCATTGGAATCTTTTAATCCGTCGGTGTGCTCCGGAATTTTTTCAAATCTCTTAAAAACCTTCGAAATCCCATCAAATCGTCGAAAGCATACTAAATCTCCTAAAATACGTTAACATTTCTAAAAATCATTCAGATTTGCAAAATCCCTGAAATCCTTTGAAATACTTGAAAATTCTTCGAAATCTTTCTTAATTCTTTTAAAGTAGCAAGCAAATATTTTTGAATCTTATGATTATTTTTTTCGATCCCTCTAAATCTTCGAAATCCACTTATAATCCCACTATACCCTTTAAAATTCGCAAAAATACTTTGGTGTCTATTGCAATCTTCAAGATCTTCTGGAATCCCGTGACCTGCCATGAAATTTCAAGATCTCTTAAATCCCCTAAAAATCCTTAGTAATTCGCGGAAATCGTTCTGAATTCCTTAAAATCCAGCCAAATTATAAAAATCCATCGAAATCTTCTAGTCTATTTTGAAAGCCCGTGAAATCTCATGTGAATCTCTTAAAATTATTCAGGGGAATTGAGAAGAAGTCAAGAGGATTTGATATAATTCATAATGTCAGTCGAAACATGAGGGTAAATTGAAAAATACTTGACATATTTTTTTAATCCATTGAATTCAGTCGATTGCAAGGGGATTTCGAAGATTTCAGGAGAATTCACTATGGTGACTTCATTTTTCTTATGAAATATCTTCAAATCCCTTCAAAACTTTTCTAAATCCAAATAAAATCTCTTGATATCCTTTAGAAATCGTGAAAATACTGGTATCTCTAGAAATTCTTCACGAAAATCCCGTGATTTCTTTTGAAATATTTTTAAATCTCCTAAAATTCTTTTTTAATCCACAAAGACCGTTCCTAATTTCTTCAAATCCATTGAAGTCCTCAAAAAATACGTCAATATCCTTCGATATTTTTTGGAGCCTTATCTAACTTCTTAAAAATCTTTGAAATGGTGCAAAATTCTTCCAAAAAATTTAGGGTTTTTCTGAAAATGTACTTGGTAATTTCTTCAAATCCTTGAAATCCTTTGAACTGCCTTACAATGCCTTGGAATCTTCCTGAATCCTCTCGAGTTACTCAGCAAATATTTTTAAATCTTATATTTTTTCAAATTCCCGTTAAATCTTCGAAATCCATTTATAATCGCCTGATATTCTTCTAAAATCGTGAAAATAATTGAGTATCTCTTAAAATTCCTTGCATTCCTCCTGAAATCATCTAACTTTCTTTGAAACATTTCAAAATCTCTTGAATTCCCTCAGAATCCTTTATGATACACGAAAATCGTTCTAAATTCTTCGAAATCCCAAAAAATCTGTCGAAATCCTTCCGCATTTTCTGGAAACCTGTAAAATCTCATCAAACTTCTCGAAGTCGCTCAAAATTACTATTATTATTCTTAGGCTTATTGTTTTTCTAGGGTTTAATCCACTGAAAGAAATATGACTAAATAGTGATCTCAATAATTGAAAATGTGCCCATAGTGACTCATTCTTAGGGACTAAAAAGTGATTTTAAAAAAGTGACTATGTGGCAGGCCTGAACATTATGGGACAGAATTCAGAAATGTATTTGAGCAATTCCAGTAATCCCTGCGTGATGAGAATGTAGGGTTATGTTTACAATTATTTATCTTTGCTTTTTGCCAACAGGAACCCAAAATTATTCACATTTGAAAACCATACATGTATTCCTGAATGCTCAACACGTGCCTCAAATGTTAATAGAGTCATGTATTTTCAATAACAAATGATGTATAAAAGCAAAATGATTCAAATCAATTATACATAATTTGAATAAATGTAGATAAAAATGTGTCAAAAAGTTTTATTCTAAAAAATATGTAAATTCTTGAATTTTACCTTGAGAAAGATCTAAATATGAGGTAGATAAAACGAAAATCAGGAGGAACAAACGTTTCCAACTTCTTTCCGCGGCCATTTTTAAAGAACTGACAAGTGTAGCAGAATCACGTCGTTCCGCGTATCACCACCACGCGTGGTGAACTCTGATTGGCTGAGAGCGAGAGGCTGCTGGGTTCAAAAATAGATAAAGATTTCACAAAAAATGATTTTTTAAACATCTGAAATCGATTGTCCTTATCTTCAAATTTTGAATTAATTTTTTCATGATTTATTTCTACAATAAATGAATAGAAAAAAGGGATCTGATCTACATAAATAATGCAATTTTATCATTTTATGCAAATATATTTCATCTTGGACCCATACTTTACATTTCTTGATCTTGTCGTAATTTTATCATTTTATACATAATTCTTTCTCTTTAACATTTTAAAACCCAAGAGACGTATTATTATAATTTTTTTTTTTTTTTTGAGCAACATACATTTCCTAGCAGATTCTCTTTCAGAAAACCAAAACTTCAAACCCTAATTATCAAATTAACATTTAAAGAAATATTTTCAAGCCTCTGACAATAGATTATAATAAATTGGATGAGATAACACAGAAGATGGGCCTAAAAGCCTTTTGATTGTTTATGATCTATTATTTAGACATAAATAAACTATTGTTTATAAAAGTACCCGGTGAGGTGTACATGGAAAAGAATTAAAATGATTTCGCAATTGGTCAAAAACGACTTTGTTTTATATGCCAAACAGCACATACATTTCAATTCATTTTATCTACATCGACGATAATTTCGATTTCATTCCCTCGATGAAGTACACATTGTCAACATTTCAAAATCCAAAATATTTTCGTTCAACTAAGGGTGAATGGAAATAAATTAAAATTGTTTGAAATATCGTCAAATTCGTGAAGTTTTGAATCTAAAACAACGTCATTTCTTATCATTTCCGAAATCGAAGATTGATAAAATATACACTTTTTCTACTTGATAAATAATATGGGCATTTCCCAGCAATTAAAATTTAAAAGTAAAAACAGTTACAATGATCGATAAAATCCACTTCGATCAGAAATCGACAGCTTTTGGACGGGTCTTAATGTATACATAGGCAACTATCAAAGCAGCAATTGCTGCTATTGTCGGCAAAACGACAGAAAATACCCGTTGCTTGTTTTCCACAAATTCTTTTCTTCGTTCCTTTTTCTGTTTGTTGGTCTCTTTTGTTTTGCCCTTTAACTGACGCATTGCTGAAAAATAAAACAACAACTTGAGAATTTGCATTTGACTCACAACAAACACAAAAATAATCAAAAAAATTTCTTTGAAAAGCTGAGTTTTTCCACGTTATGGTTTTTCTGAGTAAACATAATCACTTTATACTCAATTTTAGAAATTTTTTACATAAACATTTTTATTTTTCACATGAAACAAAAAAGAATATTTTTTTGTTTGAATCACATTACAGAACGCAAGAATGTGAGAATACATTTATTATATTATATTGAATTCTCATTATTGGAATTATTTTTAAATGTTCATAGATACCTCCTTAGAGCTCTATGGATACTGTAAATAATCTACTAAAACTCCTTAAACGCGATCAAACAACAGGTAAGCTTCTTGTAATTATTTAAAAACTGTGAAATCCTTCGAAATTCTTCAAGATTCCGTGAAATCTTTCGAAATCCTTCGAAAACTATAGGGCTGACTAAAAATTCTTTGAGGTTCTGCGAATTCCTTCCAAATTCTTTAAATCGTTCGAAATTTCTTGAAACTTGCAAACATCGTTTAAATTTCGTGAAATATTGCGATATAATACGAGATCCACCGAAATCTTTAAATCTTCGAAATCCAATGAGAATCACCTAATGTCCTCAAAACTCGTCAGATTACTCTGGTATCTCTTAAAATCCTTTGGGAAAATTGAAATTTCGTAAATTCTTTTTCAGATTAAAAAAAATATATTTTAATCCCTTTGAATTCCATAGATATCGTAGAAAATCTTTTTAAATCCCTTGAAATCTCTAAAACACTGTAGAAATCTCGTTAAATATTTTAAAATCCTTAACAATGTTTCTAAATTTATCTAAATCTTTTAGAAAACTTTTTTAAGAATTAAAAATGAGATTTTGAAATCTTCCAGAAAATATTCCCTCCAAATTTGTTGAATCCCCTGGATAAACCTTGTAATCTTTTGAAACCTTTAAAATCATTCGAAATCTTGTAAAGTTATAACTGCCTTGAATCTCTTAGAACCCTTTGGAGCCCCTGCAAATCCCTGAGATTCTTTGCAAATCGTTTTAAATACCATGAAATCATCACCGCTTCAAATCGCCTAAGATCCGTTAAATTCCCTCTGAATCCTTATTATTCTTTGTAAACCATTTTGAATCTCATAAAATATCTCCAAATCCCTTTAAATCTTCGAAACCTTATTCAAACCCCTGATATCCTCGAAAATTCTTCAAAATACTCTGATATCTCTCAAAATCCTCTGGAATAATCCCGTGAATCCCCTCGAAATATTTGGGAACATCTTGAAATCACATTGAATCCTTCGTGATTCGAAAAAAAACTTTCTCATTTCTTTAAGATCCCGAGAGTTCCAAAGAATAGACGTCAATATCCTTCGATATCCCTTGAAATCTATATTGAATTTTCCAGAATCTTTTGAATCTTGTAAAATTTATTCAGGAAATTCAGATTATCTCTGAAACTCTAACGGGTGTTTTCTTCAAATTCTTGAAATCCTTCAAAAAGCCTTGAAATCCCATGAAATCTTCCAACTGACGTAGAAAATGTTTTTGGATCTTTTTAATTTTTGTTTAAATCCCTCCAAATCTCTGAAATCCAATTATAATCCCCTGACATTAAAAATGCCCTTGTCTTTTCTCAGAATATTTCAAATTCTCTTGAATTCCCTTAAAATCCTTTGTGATTCGCGAAAATTGTTCTCAATTCCGCAAAATACCTCAACTAAAAGTCCATTGAAATCCTTCTATATATTTGAACTACAAAATCTCTTGAAATCTCATTAAACTCCTTGATGTCTCTCAAAATCTTGTGATATCCTTTGAAAAGTTGAGATTCTCTCTGAAAAAGTACCAGGTGATTTATTCAAGTTCTTAAAATCACTTCAAATATGTGAAAACTCTCGCTATTCTCTTGAATCCTTTAAACACCCCTGAAACTTGTGCACTCCCTTAAAAATCTTTTAAATCAGTTCAAATTACTGGAAATATTCTATATCTTCTGAAATCTTGTTTACCGTACAAATAATTTCTCTAGAGCTGATATGTTATTTAGTTATCAGTTCGCGATCGTCTATAAATTACGTGACGCGTCTAGGGTAGGAGGGTCGACACCCCCCCCCCCCCCTCCTCATATACAGTTAGCATAGAAAAAGCGTTATGAAGGGTGGGGAGGCATAGTCGAAGAAAACTGCACGCAGTTCATGCTTCATGGGGACGACCCCTTGATTAATTTGAAATATCATAATAGTGAAAATAAAAAATTGCTGAATAATTGACATAAAAATGTTATTTTAAATGAATGTAATTCCATCAGCAAATTCTAAATGTTCGTAACATATTTTTCAATTGAAAATGGTAATTTTTGGCCACTCAATATGTATTTTTGATCAAATCGACACTGAAAATGTAATTTTTGAATACACATAAGTTGTAAACGTGGTTCAGGTAGGACGAGAATAGGATTATATAGTTATCAACGTGACTGTTACAGACTTTCAATTTTTTGGGGTTATGTCGGAGAAAATGTGGAATTTTTGGGTCTCACTGGAATTTTACTTTTGACTATAAATGTTTGATTTGTACTATGAATATCTTACCTTTCTATAAATTTTTGGATGTTTTATTTGTTAAAAACTGTCAAAACAAGCATCCAGTTCTGAGGATCTTCTGTGAAGCAGGCCTACGTACCTTATTGACACGTACTCAAAAGCAATTTTTATCAAAAACGACTGACGAACGGACTGTCAGGTGCTGCGGTGCTGTAGAGATTACCGGACCGGTAAAAAACTGAAATTTTCATGAAAAATTCCTAGTTTCATCCGCAGGAGAATGGACGAATTGAGAAATCTAAGATCTAACCCTTAAGCTTCACCTCTGATAATATGTAACCCTTAAAGTGTAAAGTATAAAATGTACTTATATGTATGAAAAGTGTTTGTTTTTTGGTAAGAGATATTGATTAAAAATTTAATGTTACCAGAAACACCCTAATTGATGGTGCAGTTCCCTTATTTCTAGAGACTCTATTTGACAATGACAGTTTGGGAGGGGACTGCAAAATTATCAGCTGGAATCAGCTGTTTACAGCTGTTTATTGAACGTTGTTCAACGTTATGAACTTCATGGCTTATATGACCCAGCCCAAGTTTTTACAAGAATAATAATTAATCTTTGGCATAAAATATATGTTAAACGAACGTGCAATAAAATTAGGACTACTGTAATTTCATTGTGTTACAGTTATGGGTTGAAATCAATGGATAATATAATATGACCATCTGCACTTTGTATACAGGTTAGAATTATATAATGTTTATATGTCATTATTTATCTAAATTTGGGAAATTTAAAACTGGGAGGAAATCAAATCAAAATTACTCTTCAACGTCCTACAGTCTCGTTAATATCTGAAATTCCTGAAATAAAAAATTAAAAACTAAGAATCCAACGACCAAATTTGTACTGATTTGAACAAACACCCTCAATGTTTTTATTAAAGTTTCGATAAACAACATAAAAATGAAAAAAAAGAAAAATAATTAAGAAGATAACCTCCAAATCCTCTGCATTATCTTTTTTATCTTTGGCCTTTTTTTATTTTCATTATTTTAGAAAACAGAATACAATAACATTCGAAATATCTCAAATTTATCTCATAATTTTTGTTTTCATTATAATTATATGTGTATAATTATAAATTATGATCATCATAATTATCAATGAGATAAGTTCAATAATGATGAATGAAAGATAGTTTTCTTCATTGAATTTAATAAAATTTCAACTGAATCGAAGTTTTAGTAATATATTCAACCAGAGGGCAGTAAACTGTTAGAATGACATTATGCGAGACAAAATTAAAAAATTTAAAATATTTATAACAATGATTATCAGTGCTGCTACATAAGTCCGGCTGTCAAATTTCATATGGCTTGTCCATGTCTTCTAGGTCAGTTTTTGAAAAAATTCAATTTCCGCTTTTTTTAAAAATTGGGTAATTCTATTATATCCAATTTTAACACATTCTACTATGGTCAGAAACCAATTAACCAACAATCGCTCATAGAATATTATTATCAATGCAAAGGGCTTTCCAATAATATTATTGAGTTTTGAAAAATTTTCATCAATATTATTATTATTATTAACAATATTTTTCAACAAAGTCCAATATATTTCAGAAAATCCTAAAAATATTTCAAATTTATCAAAGACATTAACAAAGATTTTAAAGATTTCAGAATATCTGTACTTTCAAATATAGTCCTCAAGTTCCTAAGGCTAATAATAATCTCTAGGAACTTGTGAATTTAATTCATTAAAAAGTTCAAAACATTACAAAATGTAACTCAGAAGAATTTCGAAAGATTTCGCAAAAATTTTAAAGATTCCAAAACATTAAAAAATATTTCAATAGATTTCAAACATTCGTATGAAATTCACAAATGTTTCCAAATATTTTGCATAGTTTCACGAAGATTTTAGAGATTTTGAATAATTTGGAAATTTTCCAGCAGTTTTGAGAAACATTTTAAAGATTTCAAAAGATTTCAAATATTCCAATAGATTTCAAACATTTCAAAGATATTCATGAGTATTTCAAAGATTCCGCAATAGATTTCAAAGCTCTGAACAGATTTCAAAAAGATTCTAGAAGGTTCCAAAAGATTTTACAAAAATTAGGAAAATTCCCAAGATTACAAAAGATTCCTAAGATTGCAATAGCTCCTAGAGATGCCCAAAGATCTTCACAAATATTCCAAAGATTATTTGAAATCTTTCAAAATCTTTGAAATCTCTTCATTTGTTAAAGATTGGTTGTTGTTTATCATATAATAAATGACCATCTAACGCAATATGGTCTATTACTCAAAAAATTTTTCCATGGGTGCACGTATTAATTCGATAAAAGAAACTCAAAAATTTCAAAGATTTCGCGGTCGATTTCAGATATCTCAACAAGTTTCACAAAGATTCCGGAGATTTCAAAATATTCCAGAAGATGCCAAAACATCTTAGAGATTTGAATCAATTTTCACATATTCCAACATTTGAAAGGGATCCACAGATATTTAAAAATTTTCTTTATCGTTTCACAAAAACTTTGAAGAATCCGGCAGATTTCACAAAAATTTCAATTATCCCTAAAAAATTACACAAACATTACAAAGATTTTGAAAGATTCGAGAATATTTGAAACATTCGAAAGTAATCCTCAAGCATTTCAGAGTATTTTTCATAATTTGCCAAACATGTGAGAGATTTTTTTTGATTCCTAAAAATTCCCAAAGATTTCAAAAGATTCCAAATATTTTAATGATTTCAAAGATCTAAAAAACCTTAAAATATTTCACAATGACTACAAAGATTTGATAGAGATTCGAAGAGATTTTACGAAGATTTTGAAAGATTCAAAAAGATTCCAATAGATTATAGAGTTGCCAAAAGATTTGTACAAATATTTTTAAGATTTCAAAAGATGTCGCACAGATTTTGATTATTTGGAAGAAATTCACAAATATTGCGAAATTTTTAAAATCATTTTACGAAAATTTCAAAGATTTCGAAAAATTAAAAAAAATTCAATTATTTCACAAAGATTTCAAAGTATTTCAGATGATTCAACAAAGATTTCAAATGATTGTACACCTCGGTATCAATTCTTAAACTTGAAATTCGCGGTGAAGTACTAAAATATTTATAACGCCATTGAAATGCGACTAAAAACATTCCAGTAATTCTTTCAATTACCATGTATCAAGTAAATCATTCTAAGGCATTTTTACAGAAAAGTAATTTAACAACCATTTTAGTACCTTAAGTTGGATTAGGAATTTCCGAATTCATTTGAATCGAGTTTTTTTACAAGTGAAATATTTTCCAAATCATTCAAATCTTCGATATATTTGTGCAATATTTCGGAATATTAAAAAAAAATTTCAAATCTTCGTGAAATCTTTGTGGAATTGTTCTGAAACTGTTGAAATCTTTTTGAAATCATTGAATTTTTTAAATCTTTTGAAAGCTTGAAATCTTATGGTCACTTGAAAGTAGAGAGGTCAGTCCCTTGATGTGATTATGATTTTCTAAAAGCGAATGGGTCTGCAATCATTAGAAGGTTTTCAAATTGAATCCAATTGACTGCATTTTTCTTTTGCATAATTAGACCTGAAATTTTTTGAAATGTTGACCTGCAAAACTTTTAAATTCATTGAATTCTTAAACTAGACTTCAATATCAACCCTAATAAAGGGACGAGTAAACCAATTTTTTCAACAATCTAATTGGAAGATGCTTGAAAATTTGTTCGTTCACTTTCAGAAAAAGCTTTTATCTAGTTCAAATGGATTGGAGAAGGAACGAAGAGACGTGGCTGTGTCCAAAAGTTGATGCAGCCGAAGAATTATCTGCTGAAGATGGCAATCTTCCTCGTCAAATTGAAATTAGTGCTATCCTCAAACCAAATGCGGATGATATGCGTGAATTTTTATGTGGATGGGGTTCAGCTGTAATTAACCTCACAGTTACTTATCCCATCAACAAAATCATATTTAGACAGGTTAGTTCCTCATTCATACCGGCATAATCAGACGGAAATGCTCTAAAACAGGAGAAATGAGGAGATTTTCCGCGAAAATAAAAAATTAATTGCTTTAAATCAAATTACTGTGGTTGCTACATAAAACTCAATTTGAAAAATTTCAAATTCTTGAAAAGTTTCAAATAAAAATATTGTACTTTTAACAAAATATAGATTAATTTTCTTCAAAATAATTAAATTTGTAACCAAAGACAAATTTTATTCCAGGAAGATTAATTTCCATCTAGTAGACACTGAATTTTCACAAAATACATTATGTTTCAACTTAGAAAGGTGCATTTTGAACCAAGAATATAATAGTTAAACTTTAATCTGAAAAAAACTTAATTTTTATCCAAAAAGAACGCACTGTCAACCAGGAGTGATGAACTTTAAACCAAAAATAGTTGAGTTTTTTTCGAAGCAGAAAACTGGAATTTCTTATAAGAGAATAAAATAAATTTTCCACTGTAGCATTTTCAACTAATAATGGAATTCTTAAATTCTCAGATGAAAAAACTAAGCAAGTTCTATAACTTCCAATAGAAGATTCCAAACGGTTTAGAATTTTTCTAAGGTTTCAGAAGATTTCGCACAGATTTCAAGCATTTGGAAGAAATTGAGAAATATTTCAGAATACTTTTATCGTTTTACACCGAATTTGAAGATTTCAAAAGAATCCGCAAAAATTTCAATATTCCTCAAAGATTTTCAAATATTTTAGAAGATTCCAGAAGATTTTGCACAGATTTCAAACATCTGAGAAAAGTTCAAAAATATTTTGGAATATTTTGCATTATTTTTCAAAGATATAAAGATTTTAAACGATTCAAAAAAATTACAACGATTTTGATAGATTTCAGAGATCTCAAAAGATTTCACAAAGAATCCAAAGATTTGATAAATATTTCAATCATTCTAAAGAAATTCATAAAAATTTCAAAGATTTCGCAATAGATTTCATATATTCTCAAGAGGTCCACAAAGATTCCAGAAATTTTCAAAATATTCCAAAAGATTCCAGAATTTTTTGAAGATTACGAAAAATTTCGAAGATTTCAAAAGAATTCTAAAAATTCCAAAAGATTGCAATGGATTTCATTTTGGAGGAAATTTTTCTTTCCAGCTTTACCATTTAAAAATTTGATGCAAAATTTAATTATTTTTCTGAAAATCAATCTATTACGTTGAAAGTTCGTTTTTATTCATTTAAAGAGTTATTTTTTATAATTTGGAAATTCAACTTTTTGGTAGAGAATTCGTTTTTTAAGGTAGACATTTTTTGTTGTTGAAAATTCATCTATTTGGTTGAGAATTCAACAATTGTTGTCGTCCGAACTTGTTTTTTTTTTTGTTTCAATTTAACTGTTAGGGAATTAATCTTTCTACATTTTGAAAATAATTTTCGCAATCTGAAAATTGAACAATTTGGTTGGAAATTAATCTTTTTTGATTAAAAATAATGGTTAAAAAAAATCCCAACGATTCTGATAGATTTCCGAGATCTCGAAAGATTTCAGAAAGACTTCAAAGATTTTATGAATATTTCAATCATCCCAAAGAAATTCATAAAAATTTCAAAAAATTCGCAATAGATTTCATATATTCTCAAGAGGTTCCACAAAGATTCCAGAGATTTCAGAATATTCCAAAAGATTCCAGAATATTTCGAAAGATTACGAAAAATTTCGAAGATTTCAAAAGAATTCTAAAGATTCCGAAAGATTGCAATAGATTCCATAGATATCGAAAGATTTTCATAAATATTTCAAAGATTCCAGAAGATTACAAAAGATTTTTCACAGATTCCAACATTTGGAAGGAATCCACAAATATTTCAAGATTTACTTCATCATTTTGCAAAAATTTTGAAGGTTCCGAAAGATCTCACAAAAATTTCAATTATGCCACGTGATTCACTTATATTTCAGAGACTGAAAGATTCCAGAAGATTTCGCACAGATTTAAAAGTTCTTATTTTGGAAAGCTCTTGAAGATTCCCTGAAACCTTTTAGATATTTTGAAATATTACGATATCTCTTGAAACTCCTTTAAAATCCACGAAAATCTTTCAAAAGCCATTAAAATTGCTCGAAATCCATTTAAGTCCTTTGGGATATCTGAAAATCATTTAGAATTCCGTTAGTTCTTCTGAAACCTTACGAAATCCTCTAAAATCCGTGGTTACACTGTATAAACTCCTGAAATCCTACGAAATCCCGTGAAATCGCGAAATCCTCCTAATATGGCTTAAAATCCCTCCTAATCCTCTGAAATATTTTGAAATCCTATGAAATCTTGTAAAGTTTCTTCGAATATATTCAAAGAAACTTCAAATCTTCTAAATCCACTTAAAGTACCACGTAATTCTTCCAAATCAATGAAGATACTTTGGTATCTATCGAAATCTTTCAGAATCCCTTGAAATTCCTTAAAACCCTAAGAATCCGCCGAAATCCTTCGGTATCTTGAAATCCCATAAAATCCCTTGTTGTCAGATTAGTCTCTTTGACGACCTCGAAATCTGGTAAAATCCTTTAAAAAATTGAGATTTTTACCATGTATTTTCTTCAAATTCTTTGAATCTTATAGATTCATTCAAAATCCTTTGTGACTCCTTGCGTGGCAAGCGAAATCGAATTTTGAAATTTCCTAACTTTTCTTTGACATTTCCCTGACCGAAAAATGATATTTCCTGGCTACATTGTTCCTTTCTCATTTAAGTCTACGAAGTAGTTTGGATTGAGGTAAAATTCGTGAAACTGTGTCATTTTACCTCGCATCGAGTTCATCTCTTCGTTATTGCCAAAAATTAATTCCTTTGCTTCACGAATTTCATCTTAGTTTTGACAGATGTCGTATTCCCTTTCATGTTTTTTGACCTGAATGTCCTGACTTTTCTTGAATTTCTCGAAATATTTTGGAATATCGTTCCTTGTGTAAAATCCTTAAAAATACTTGAATTCTTAATAGAGAAAGAGAGGGGGGGGGGGGGTAGAGCGGTTCTCAAATTTCAAAAATCATCCTCACGTTATTTATAGATATTCTTAAATGAAGTGATCAATTTCTTAAACGATCCCAATATTTGCAGATATTAGAAGACGTGCCGGCAAGTACAGCAGCTCGACAGTTGTCTCGAGAAGGATTCCATCTTCTTTATCGAGGAGTCCTGCCACCTCTCTGCCAAAAAACTCTCTCTCTTAGTATAATGTTTAGCGTTTACGAGGGCAGCAAAGAGAGAATCACACTAATAACAGGAAGGCCCGTCTTAGCAAAAATTATAGCTGCAAATCTTGCCGGAGCCACTGAAGCTATCCTGATGCCACTGGAAAGAGTCCAAACTTTATTGCAAAATTGGCGATATAATAATCAATTCAAGAATACGCCACATGTTTTTAAGTTTTTGCTATCGAAATATGGAGTTAAAGAGTGTTATCGAGGTTTCGTCCCCATAATCTACAGAAACGGTCTTTCGAATCTAACTTTCTTCGCTCTTAGAGACAAATCAAAAGAGATGATGGGTGAGAGAGAATCTTTTGTGAAGAACTTTATTAGTGGCGCTCTAAGTGGTGCATTAACAAGCACCATCTTCTATCCTTTAAACGTGATTAAAATTCACATGCAGACAAAAGTAGGTGGTAATTTCGATAAAATTTCTGTGGCTTTGCGCGAGTTATACATAGCAAGAGACAGAAGTATCATCAATTTCTATAAAGGAGTGCATTTGAATTATATGAGATCGTTCATTAGCTGGGGCGTAATAAACGCATCTTATGACTTCCTAAAGAAAATTGTTTTTTGACGAAACGAACTCTCTAGGTAATCTGTTTTATATTTTATATTAATATTTTCCTCAACTGTAAATTGTATATTGATTTTAATTTTATAATTGTAAATGGAATTTACAACCTTAGAATCTTATTAAATTCGTCTGACCCGAGAGAAAAAGATGTTATTTTTTATACTATCTTATTTCATTATCTCACAGTTAATAAATGATTGATTTGGATAATTGTATAGATTGTTTTTGTATGAAAAAGTATTGTTTGTATAATAAATATTCGAATTAATGAAGTTTATTTCCTTTTTGTTACGTAGAGTTGATAGAATTTTATTTTATTCGATTCCAAGTATAGAACGTATGTTTCAGATCATATTCTCGCCTATGTTTACTTCTTTATTGATTTTTATGGACGAATGCACAGTGGGAAAAAGATGATTTCTTCGGTTCAAAATAATGTACAACGGCAAATTTTCACTGATTTGAACGCATTTTGAAAAAAATTGCAGTGAAATTCAAAAATCCAGCCCAATTTATGATGTAATTTCTGATTTTTCATAAATAAACAAACGTAAGGAAGAAATCACTATTTTTCCTATCCAAGAATCTCGGTGCTCATAAATTATTTGTCGCAATATCATATCCATTTCAAAGAACAATATTTTAGATGAAGATGTTTCGTTATGATATATGAAACAAACTAAATTTCGTTGAACAGATTATTTCTGGAAACTGTATTTTTTACAATTTTAAAAAACAATATTATTTTGGAAAAAAATATTGTCCTAAACTATTCTGTTAATACAATGATTCATAATTTCAGTTGGAAAAGTATATTTTCGGCTTGAAAATTCGACGTTCTTGTGGATCATTTGTCTTTTTGATATCGAAAATTCAACAATTTCCTTGAAAATTCGTGTGTTTTGTTAAAAAATCGTATTTTCTAGTAAAAAGTTAATCTTCTTGGAAAAAATTAATCCTTTTTGGTTATAAATGCAACTGTTTCATTAATGAATAATTTGATTTTGTTGAGGATTGGAATATTTGATTGAAAACCCGTTTTTGTTTGGTTATATTCAACTTACAGGAGGGGGGGCTAAGGCACGACGAGCTTTGGACCCACTTCATCTGGTTGTGGGTTCGATTCCCGCCTCGCAGCTCGCACTCTATGGTTGGTGAATATAGAGGAAGGATGCTATTTAAAGATCCTCAAACCCGTAACAGGGAGAGAGTATAAACAAATATTTCAGGTTATATTCAACTGTTTCTCGTTTCAAACTAAAATCTTGTTTCGTTCAGATATAAACTAATTAATGTTTCGTTCAGAATTCCTTTTTTTTGGAATGTAAACTAGTTGTTTCAGAGTTAAAATACTTTGTGAAAAATATATCTTCTTTGTTCTTGTTAATGAATCATCAATGTAGTTGAAAATTCAATAATTTGTTTACACTTTGGCGTTTTTGCTGGAAACTATTTTCCCATTTTCGGGCTAAAAATTCGATTGTTTTATACGAAATTCTTTTTTTTTTCGGTTTGCAAATTTACCAATTTGGTAGAAAATAAAACTATTTTGTTTGAAAATATCCTTTTTCTCGAATATTCAACTATTTATTTGAAAATGAATCTATATTTCCCAATGTTCAACCGTTTGGTGAAAAATGTACTTTTTTTAACAAAAATCATACTTTTTAATTAGAAATTCACCAATTTTGTTGAAAATTGATGTATTTTGAAGGGAATTCGTCTTTTTAGTGGAACATGAATCTTTTTGGTAGAAAAATAATTTCATTTTTCTTTTAATTATTAAACCATTAAGCCAAATCTCTCCCAAGGTAAGCGTAACTCGTTTGATTCAGGCCCGCTGTTTCACTGGAAAATAGAGAATTGATATGGAAAGATTTGATTGTTAATTTCTACGAGAATGATGAACATAGTCGTATTATGGCAGGAATGAAAGATTACGTTTCCGTCAAAAAAT